>CAXKVR010000591.1:0-27052 GCA_964058845.1 Carex sylvatica
AACAAATTAGTTTTGGGTTTCTCCTGGATTTGCACCCATCGTTCAGAATTTCAGTTAAACTTGTAATGATGCATACAATCTAGCTAGCCTTGCTAGTTTATATAAACAAGTAAATGAAAATAAAAATAATTCAACATGCGAAGAAACAAATATGTAAATTGAGGCTATGCTACTATGCATAGCACATATTGGTCCGTACTATGGACTCAAATCTTTAGTTTGAAAGTTCTAACAGTGGATCCAAACCGTTCAACATAGTTTCTATATAAATATGTACTAGTAAACTAAATTTTACAATTTTAAGAATTTAATTACTACTTTTTTTTACGGATAAAAGTTCACTTGATCTGGAAATTCTAGACCATCCAAAAACAATTTTCTACCCATCTAAAAGGTAGTAAAAAGTTCTAAAAAATGTAAAATTTAGTTTATAAGTAAATATTTATATAAAAATTATGTTGAACGGCTCGACCGTTATATTTTGAAAATAAAAATATTAATTCATAATACATACAATCCGCACTATGCATAGTACCATAGCCTCAGTTATGTAAATTACACAAAAGGTCTTAAGAGTATCAATAATATATTATTTTGGTCCTTAAGAAGTTTTATTCAACACCAAATCACTTTTCCAAGCTTCCAAATCCATTTCCAGTAAAATTCATATGTAAATGCTTTGACTTAGATATTCCAACCACAAAAAGAGATAATAATCGATAAATACAGCAAGAAGTATAGATAAAAAGTACAACAAGAATAATCCACCCGGAGGGAAGCTCCAAAATGCTAAAGATCAAAATTCATAACAACATTGTGGATCTCGGCTTCTATCATTACTGCTTGATCACATTTCTCAACTTACCACTTGTATGTTTCAATGAGCCCGTCTCTTAGTGGAAGGGGTCCAGCCCAGGGAAGCGAGCCTGGAGCTGTCCATTAATTTGCGAGGGGTTCCATCAGGCTTGGTTTTGTCCCAAACAAGCTCTCCTTGGAAACCAACCACTTCCTTGACCAACTCCGCTAGCTCCTTTATTGTCTCCTCAATGCGACTCCCCACATTAACATGCTCTAGCCCAGAGTAACTGTAAAATCCCACAAGTTAATCAAAATAAATTATGAATTTTGGGTTATATTTTAAAATCTACATGGAGAGATCATATGTTCAACAGGGGACCAGACCTAGTGTTTTACCATGCATCTTGCTAATTGTCAAACATCAGTTTTGCACATGCAAGGAAAGAAATTTCATGGACATGTAGCCAACAAATCATCTGTAGATCCTCCATTCCCCGTGTTATCCCAAAAGATGCAATACTGTGCATACTGACAAATTGTAATTTTACAATACAACATTAACCGAGGAGCAAAAAAATCAATAAGACTCATGCATAATTGGTACTTGAATGATGTTACTATTTTGTAGGGCTTTAAACTCTTTGTTTGTAGAGCTTACCTCCAACAACATAAAACAATCCGGTAACATTTACCATACATACCAGTAAAATAATAGCACTAAACATAGAGACATATACCTGTCTATCAAGAACACACAAGCAACGGCGAGGTCGTCCACAGAGAGAAACTCCCTTAGAGGTGAGCCGGTGCCCCACACCACCACCTCCTTTGCACCATTCACCTTTGCCTCGTGAAACCGTCTGATAAGTGCTGGCAGCACATGTGAGTTCTCAGGGTGGAAGTTATCCCTTGGTTCGTAAAGGTTTGTCGGCATGGCTGAGATAGCATCGAGCCCATGCTGGAGCCGGTATGCCTAGCACATTTTGAAACCTGCAATTTTGGCCACTGCATACCTGGAATCATAAAGGGTGGTGTTAATACTTGGAGTCGGAGAACTTCTTGTGCGACATATTTTCCTATTCCGAGCCACCATTTGTTAGGTGGCATATTGCAAAAGAAAGCTAAACAATAGAAAAATTTAACTCCTGGTCCAAATAGGCTCAATTACTACTGGAATAATAAATTATCTCACGTACTTGATGTAATTAATTCCACACAACTCATTATTTATCAATTGAGTCTTTCCAAATGATTCATTTCAATGGAATTCAAAAATTTTGGTTATCCGGCCCGACCGGTTCAGCTACTACATGTACCAAATGATTCATTTCAATCTTATTCAAATAAGCTGTCCTCAGGTTCTAATTTTAACAGTTAAGCACAGACCTTTGCGGCAGCGACAATGACATAGCAGCCCGACGTGTCAGGTCCAGCTCTGCCCGAGATTTGACGACGGTGTCAGTGAAGCCAAGGAAGCTAGGCGGCGGTGCACGGCCGAACCCACCAGAACGAGATGCCCCGCAACGAAAACCTTCCCTGAGTTGTCAGAGAGGAATGATCCCGTCAAGAAATCTGCGAGGTGTCAGGGGAAGTCAGACAGAGCGAGAGAAAGAGAGAGAGACGGGGTTTATGGTTTAGGGGTTAATACCTCAATCGATCGGAATTAGTATCCTCTGCAATACCTCAAAAAGGAATTAATCTATCTGAACTGTTTGATCAGCTTTGATATTCGTGTAAATTGAATTCGCACTAAAATTAAAGACCTCCTATGTTTTTGGCGGAAGGACGGATGGACTCCGTTTATAATCGGACGGCTAATATCTATTAACACAAAAGATGCTCTTTTGAGTTAATGCAGACGATGCGGCTTCCATCGAGAGAGCCCATTGAATATTACAAAAAGAAGAAAATATTACCCGAGCTGGGGTTTATGGTTTATGGTTTAGATCTGGAGCGTCTGATCAGAATCGGGCCAAGCTGGCCCAAAATGGAATGCACATGTCTCCTTTAATATTCGTGCTAAAGCTGATTGTACGGTTCGGATCTAAACTCTAATTTTGGCTTTAACTCTCAGTTAAATACTAATTTCCTTTTATAGGCCTTTCCTCGGAAACGCTACTTCCATTTTTAACTCAGTTCTCCAATTTTAGAAACGCTACTTCCATTTTTAGAAACCTTTTCTTTATTATCCACCCCCAAACTTCTTTCTCTTCTCTGATTCTTTCGAGTTCCCTTCTCTCTCATTCTTCCGGAAACCAAGATAGTTTTTTTTTTTAAGAAAAACATGGTCAAGAGAATTGGGATTTTCATCGACATTCCAGATGGAAAGAGGAGCAGAATCGAAGCGAAGGAACATGTAAGAAATTTGGATTAATAATTGAATTTGTAAGATTTTAAGAAGATTACTTTTTTGAAAAACGGTTTCGTCTGTTCTGTATATGTTTGTTTTCTAAAGCTTTTTTCTGACGAAAAATAAAAACTTGATTCGTACTTGCCAAAAATCAGAATTGACATTCGAGATATATTTTATGGAGATAATAGCATTGGAGAAATTGATTTTTGTAATTAATTAATTCGCGTTTGTTGGAGATTAGCACCAATTTGTTTTCCTCTCTTTCAAATAGAAACCCGTAATCTTTGCATATTCTTTCTGAAAATGGTTTGCAGTAAATACGAAATTTGAAATTATTAATTTCTTGCATTTTCTTATTTTCAATAATAACAAAAAGGTTTCAGATTTTGTTCCTCCTTTCTTTTGCGAGTTCAAATTGCTAAAGAAAAAGATAATTTTTCTATACACCCTGGTTGAACAAATAAGCTTATGATCTTACTACAATTCCACATGGCTGTCTCCTCATCCACTAAGTCCCTCACTTTGAAACCTCTTTGAACGACCGATGATGACCGGACCTTCATCGCACTGTCACTCCATGGCTCCCCCATTAACAGCACACATCCTTCCATCTCCAATTACCCATCTTAGTGCCGGCAGTATTGTCTCCCTTAGGCTCATTAAACTCCCTCTGGTTGAACAAATTGTATATTACAAAATTGGGTAAACAACATTAACTGTTTCCTTAATTACAACCTTACTAAATACTAATATCTCTGTAATATGCTCTGCAGCTGAGTTGTCTGGAGACGGTGTCAGACCTAAAGCAAAAACTAGAAGAAACAAAGGCCGAAGCTGAATTTTACAAGTTTAGGTGTGAAATCAAGGAGGAGGAGCTAGAGGAACTTCGACGGAGTGAAAAGAAAAAGGTAGAAGAAGCAGAGACAGACGCTGAATTGTACAAGCATAAGTGTGCTATGAAGGATGAGGATGTAGAGGCAGCAAAGGCAGACACTGAATATTACAAGTTCAAGTGTGATGCGAGGGATGAGGAGCTAGAGGAGCTTCGACAGAGAGAAAATCAAAACGTAGAAGCAGCAAAGGCTGACACTGAGTATTACAAGTTCAAGTGTGATGCGAAGGATGAGGAGCTAGATGAGCTTCGACAGAGCCAAAAAGAGCTACTTGACGAACTAAAGAGAGCCAAGACAAGAGCAAAGTTGCACCAGAGATTGAATGAAGAGCTCCAAATCTTGCTTGACGAGGATCAGCCAAGGAGGCATGCCCCGGCTCCAGGGGCTGTTGGAGAGGCATTCAGCAATTGGGATGGGATTACGTGTGACCCTGAAACATGGCACCCGACAACCGTGTGCAGTCGTTGCCGTGACGAAGAGGCTTGCGTGGTGGTGCTCCCATGCAACCATCTCTGCCTCTGCGTGGCCTGCGAATTGGAGACCGACAGGTGTCCCGATTGCCGCGCCACAAAGTCAGGAAGTGTTCTGGCTTGATGTGTCAGAGTCGTATGTTTAGTTTGATGTCTTCTCAGTAACTTAAACTGATGTGAAGAAGAGAAAAGGTTTTCCTCTTCTTCTTGTTTTCCTTTGTTTTCTGGCCAACAGCAATTTTTATGTTATTAATTGGTAGGTGATGGTTGGGTTAATTAGTACTCTGATATAAAGTTGCTGAATTTTGGGTGGTATTGTATTGTGCACTGATTTTACATTATAAATGAATTATGAATTTATGATGCTTTGACTTCTGAAAAGATTATTTTGGTGACGTAAGATCATAATTGAAAGGCATTTAATATATTTTGAAGAAGATAAAAAACACACGCACACAATGCACATCAAAATAAGCTCTATAATAAAGTACTTCCAGGTGGCAAAATAAGCTCTTTGGGTTTGCTTGAATGCTTGATTTTGGACACAGTTGGTACTTTGTGCTAAGTTTCTGTTACTTGTACTGGTATTAGAGATAGGTTGATGGTTAGTTGCTGTGGCATGCATGTGTCAGTCTCTCTCAGGATTTTGTGAAATTTAAGTGTGAACTTAGTTGTAGATCATGAGAAAACATGAAAAAAAATGCCTTGGTTGTACATCATGAGAAAGCATGAAAAATACTTGGTTGTATAGCTACCTTTATACCAAACTTGGGATGAATATTTTTTGTGTAAGCCTCACCTGTACCAGCAACTGGATGTGTACTGGTACAGTACTCAGTTTGCCAAGATTAGTCTGAAACTTTCCATAAGCTCAAGGGTTTGACTTGTAAAAACGAAATTAAGCCTTGTCAGGGGGACTAGACTACAAATTTACAGTTTAAATAGGTCGAGCTGGGCAGTTTTTATTAAATCTGTTCTGGGCAAAAATAAAGGTTGCAATCATTGTTGTCAGTTCTGTTTCTTTTCGCATTTTTGCTTCTTTGAGTCTTAAATCAGTGTATATGTTAGTGTTCTTTGTTTTCACACCTCCTAGTTGTGGTGAGTGGAACCGGCAACCGGCAACCGGCATCAAGGAGCATGAACCAGTCCATAATACCTATGCATATCAATTATATTGTGGTATGTACCTGTGTGTGTGTGGTTTAATAATAGTAACGCATATCATTATACCACTTTTCATGAAATTGAAACTTCTCCCAACCCCACTGATGTGTATGTGAAAATGGTAATTTATGTGGGTTATTTTGATAAGTGTGACTTATTTCATTTGTGGAATGTTGAATGAGTCGTTTTTATTTGATTTGGGAAGAATGTCTTAAGCATTCGTTTAGACAAGTATTTTATCTTTATTAGGAATTTCGCTTGTTCTTAGGTACCAACCATATGTTAGTGTTCTGTATATAAGCAAAAACAAATAAAGTATTCTCCCATGTAGAATAAAAAAATAATTGCACAACAATACTAATCGTTAGTAATGACAAACATTTTCTCCTTCTTAGAAAGGAATTTACATACATAATATAATGTAATCTAAGCCAAATGTGCGACTATTAAAGATCAATAATTACTAAATTCATATGATCCTAATCAAATTCAAAATGGTCATGCTCTTTAGTTTTTATAGTTTTAGTTAAATAATTACATCAAGTACATACTGAAGAAAGCGTCGGTAGGTATCCAGAGAGCTGCCTTCGGTTTTGGCAAATTTGATCTAAACCATTATCTAATGATTTTGCTTCATGTCGTTGCGTATTAATTATATAATTGTCTCTGCACTCCAATCCCCACACTATCCCCCGTACTATCGGCCGTTGATAGTTTTTTTCTTCTTAAATTTAATTCATTTCAATGAGCATATAATGTTTCATATATACAAAACACATACAAAAACCACTAAAACAACACAGCTCATAAATCTTGCTCATTACCAATAATAACAATATTTACAAAACAAAAGGTACACGTTGATATTTTTATTTTGCAAAGTTACAAACCCCATTACTAACTATTAAACATAAAAATTTATAAAAAAATATTTTCCTTTCAAAATCAGTGCACAAAAGAAGAATAAGTCCAACAAATGGCACCTAATATTGTCACTTGCAAATCCATAGTAAACGGCTCCTGTAAGAAATGCATTGATTAACATTATTGTTCAATATAATTGAAATCTCACGATTTTCACATAATAACAAAAACTACAAGTTTTAAATATATTGCTCATTTAGCCTCAATAAGGTTCACAGCGCGGTGACAACTTACATGCTTCATCTATGCAAGGCATGCAAGTAATGCATAAAGCAATCTAATGCATTATTGCCTGTATTTCTTGCATTATGTCCTTGTCACATTTCTCTTTTATAACCCTGAAAAGTAACACAATTCAGTTTTTTATTCAATGGATATGATTCTTTCGATATTGAACTCAGGAAAAAGAAAACAAAAATGATAGAGCAATACTAATTATGCAAGTGGTGTTCATCTATGCAAATAATACAAAAAAAGGTTATTGGAAGACAAAGTAGATAATAAAATTGGCATTAAAAATTAACATACCGTTTTTCAACAACCTCAGAAAAAAAAAACCCTAATGCTGAGTCAATTGATCAGTGTAATTGTGACCTAGCTAGACCAACATAATTCAACAGTCTAATTTAATTATCAATGGCTGACATGTTTTTCGGCATGGTTTTTCAGAATAAGTTACTTAATTTGGGATCAGGTTCAGCTGTACCATCACTCTTTAGTTTTATACCAGATGAATTTGACAATTTTGTAGGTGGGTTATAATGAAAAGGCTGAAGTAGAAAAAGTAGGAATATGGATACACGTTTTACCTTTTGTCTTCTATCTCTATGTCTCTGATGCTGACTAATTGGTTGTTCTGTTCGATTTTCTTCAGCGGTCAAACTGAAATGACTTAGCCAATGACACCTGGTCATTTAAATTTTGATTGGATTAGTATTATGAATATTAGCTATTTGTGAAGTATTCTGAAAGTCTATTTATTTATGTTTGGTGGTCTGTTGTATAGCCTGATGTTGTATTTTGCTTGGTATTTTGCAATCAGTCATTGGGTTCCATGTAGTGGAGATACTCCAACTATACTATCCTGTACCAGTATGTTAGTCTACCGTAGCAATATGTTATCATATATCTGTCTTGACCTTTATGTACCAGAAATTTAAGAAATACAACATCAGGCTATCATGAGAAACTTCAAAAATGGTTAGACTGGTAAATAATTTATCACTATAGATGTTGATGGACATAAATATTCTGAGATAAAATTAATTGTACAATTCTCTTACCTGGGCCAAAAATTTCTTGAGTTCTTGCTTTTGCATCTCGTCACTTGTAGTAAGCCCCTATTTGCTTGTGACGCTGATCCAATTGATCGAAGATGCAAAAGAATAAAAAACTATTTACCATAGATATGTTAGACATGGTACCTTATTTGTAATAAATACTAATAACCTTGCACTCTGATAATAATCAACAGGGTCTTACCATCATTTTCTCCACAGTTTGACAGGTCTTGGTGCCTTCATTGGAATAGTAAGACACTGTAAAACCAATTTTCTCTTGCCTTCATTTGATCCAGGTTTCAGTGGAATAGCAAGAGACTGACAGAAGAATAGGAAATCACACCTGGTATTTCACCCTGAAGATGAGAGAATGCAATTGAAATATGTTGCCTGATGATGCTCCACATAGACTGACATAGCAAAGCAACCAATTAACTAAGAGCATTGTGAAACTAAATAATTAGGGAGACTAAATTGAGAGAGCTAATGAAACCTCTAAAGAGAATGCTGGCAGAGCAGCCTCGGGAAGAACTTGATCTATGGCAGTCACATCTTCCCAGATTGTTCCTATATTCATTCAACAAGGTACAAGATAAACATCACTACATCAGTCCCATTACAAAATGTCGGTGTAATTTCTCAAGGAAAAAGAAACAAACAAACAATATTCTAATCATACTAAAAACTATTTTGTCCTCGAGAACTGCTTACAATAATTAGAAATGAGGAAAGATAAAATATCTGACCATTTTTTCACATTACAAAATACTTACTAAGCAATTCTAGCAGATAAACCGACTACATTCTTTTCTTTAAACATAAATTGTGCATTAACTCAATTTTTTTTTTTTGAAGGTTAGCGACAAGGGCCGGCTAACGATTCTGTATTAATAAAAAGGTTTTTTACAAAGCCCAGTGGTATCCGGATTAACCTCTATTAATCCCTTAGATTTATTCTATGTACAAAAATTAACTCCCTCAAATTCAAGATTACTGTCCCCCCTTCATGTCTAACTATTCTGACTCAGCAGTTGACCATCCATAGTTGGATATCCAGGGACGTCTCCTGGATAAGGACTTGAGTGGTTCTTTTAATGTTTGAGAAATAGCGTCTGGCATTAACTCAATTAAGCAATAACTTTACAACTATGCCATAATTTAGTCTAATATTAACAACAGTCACCAACAGTTGTCACAATGCTCACTTAGTGCTAATATAAGCACTAACTTCACTTAAATTGAAGCTCAAAACTGTGCCACTTGCTCAAAACTAAAAAGAAACCCGTTAGTAGCTTGAAAAAAGCAATGCACAACTATCACTCTTTACTTGAGATTTTTGCAAATGAGAGGCATCATTTCTTACAGTTACAAATTACAAGTGATACCAACAGAGCTATTTGCAAAAAATAACCAACCATCAGGTTGTGTGATGCACACCAAATTATATACATTGAAATAAATTGGGACCAAAACTCCTTGTGCAGTTAATAGGGAATTTTTTTTGGATCAACCTTAAATCTCAAATTACTTTATGTGTTGCAGATGAGACAGGCATAGACTGCATAAACTTACAAATGTAGAAGTTGGAAACTAGAAGACATGTAATAGCGATTAACTTGAGAACTTGGAAGCTAATCAAACTAACCTATAATATGGCTCGATTTTTAATAACTGAAATTGAGATTGTTAGTTCAACTAGGGTAATACCTGAAATATCAATTTCAGTTAGGGTAATACCTAGACCTATAATCTGAATAGATTTTTCAGTTCCGACAATCCCTTCAATTTTGCCCAATCAAACAAAAACTAGCTAATTCCAAACAAAGGTATAAATTAAAATGCGTTCTTTTTGTTTCTTAGATATGAAAAGAAACGATTAGAAAGACCTGATTTGAGAGGCACTGCCGTCGGGTCGGATCCGCCTTCTGTGTCTGAGAGGGGCGAGGCGAGGCGCGGCTGAGAGGAGGAGGACTAGGAGAGCGGCGATGGAGAGCAACGAGGAGTAGAGAGCCGGGCGAGGCTGAGCGGGGGAGCGGCTGAGAGGGGTTTTGGCGGGGGCAGGATGGGTGAGGTTAGAGAAATCGCCATGGGAGGGTTTTGGCGCGCGCGCGCAAATAGTTTTTTTTTGGTTTTTTTCACCAAAACACGCTGAAAATCTCTTGGTCTTTGAAAATTATCAATAGAATATCGAGAAGTTTTCCGTTTGATTTGTGAAAAGTGCAAATTATATTCGAAACAATTTGAACGAAACATATAGCTCAGCTGGTGTAGATGTACCCGTGAAGATTAACGATTGCAACACTGAATATTTCATAAAATTAAATATAAATAGTGCAATGACTTCAATAATAATTGCTGTAAAAATTTTGAGACATGTACAAGAAAAAATTGTTACGATTATCAGCAAATTTTCTTTTGTTTATTGTATCACATTTTTATAGACTTGAGCAGTGCTATCCGGTCAAGATTTATGCTAAATAAAATCGTCTAATTGTCCACAGATTTTTGTCCACTATTTGTTCACATAATTGACTTGAACGAATACTGTAAAACTACTTCTACATGCTGTATACTTATACAATATATCACATAAAATATATCAGTTAATCACAAAACATCCAACAACTATTTGAAGTGGTCCCATAATAGTTACAAAAAAATATATACTTTCAAACTGTACTTTTGAAAATTAAAGTTATAGAAAGTTATTGGCAGTTAGTGTTAGTTATTAGCAGTTATTTTGACAAAAAAACATGATAAAAAAGCAAAATTAAATTTACCGATTAATTTTTTTATAATATTTTTTCTCAATTTAATGAACACACAAATAAATCTCCAAAATAATGAATACTATAAAATTGATCACTTTAACTATAAAAATAAAATATACAAATTATAAAATTACAGACATACAAAATTCACAGATGAACGATAAAATAAAATGTTGAAAAATATTAATTTTCAATACTGTAAAAATAGCAAGTTAAACTGTGAAACTATAAAATTATAAAATTATAAAATTGTAAAATTAGCAGATTAAATAAATTTTAAAAAATATCAATTTTCAATACTGTAAAATTGTAAACTTAAACTGTGAAAATAAAAAGTAAAAACTATAAATTTACAATAATGTAAAACTAGCAGACGAAAACGATTAAATATAATTTAAAAAATATAAATTTTTAATACTGTAAAATTGTTAATTTAACTGTGAAAACAAAACGTAAAAATTATAAAATTTCAATAATGTAAAATAAGCATATAAAAAGGATAAAATAAAATATAAAAATACAAAATTTTAGCTTAAACTACAAAAACAAAACATACAACCTACAAAGAATCAATACTGTAAAATTTCTAAATCTAAACTATAAATCAATTCCATGTATACTGTAAATTTTTTAAATCTATATATACATCCATCATTTGTTCAACAAAAACATAATATTCACCACACACAGTATCTATTCAACACAAACCATAATATTCACCACAAAATAGCAAACCTAATTATACCATTCAACATTCATAATAGCATAAAAAAATATAGAAAAATAACTTATACATTAAAAACCTCTTATATTCATTGTTGGGATGAATAAGAAGCATCATCACAAGAACCACACATTCTTTTGAGATATCATCATGCATAAAAATAAAATAAACAATGAAACAAATTGAATTTATTACATGTAGGTACTGTAAAACTGTGAACTATATCTTATAAAACACTCTATGTATCATGTAAAACAGTGAACTATATCATGTAAAATTGTGAACTATATATTGTAAACCTGTAAACATCAATAATAATAGATACTATAAAATAGTGCATATATCATATAAAAAGATGAACTATATCCTGTAAAAATATTCTACATATTTCACCAGATCTGAAGTGGTATATGTTAATTGACTACTTCATAGACGACAAAATCCCATCATGTTCTTCTTTCGAATGTGAAATCGAATACTGTAAAATAAAATATAGAATCATGTAATTTCGTACATCATACAATTCAAAAGAACGACATAAAGAAAATGAACTATGCATTTCAAATCAGACCATCAGATAATGCAAGATTCGTTATTGAACAGTAAATGATACAATTAAAATTCAAATCAATGTTCATATAATACATACACGCCTGAGACTACATCAATTCAAATGAAACTTCAATAGAAGCAAGGAAATCATGATTATCAATTCAAATCAATAGAAGAAACGAAACTTAAATACATTAATAAATAAACAAGTTGTTCTGAATACTGTAAAATCACAAGATACATATTGTAAAACTACAAAGTGAATACTGTAAAATAACCCGATTATGCTCCAGATCGCCTCACTCTTATCTCTCTTCTCCAAATTGCCTCACTTTCATCTCTCTCCACCATATCGCTCCTCCAGATCGCTTCTCTTAGATCGTCTCTCTTCATTAGAATCTAAGAGAGATGCCGGAGAAGTCCGTCAGAGAGAAGAAAGCGTCGACGAGTAGTGGCGTCGGTGAGCGACGAGGTAGTGGTGTTGCCGTTGAAAAATGAACTGTAGGAGAGGAGACCGTTTAGATCTGCACGATCAAGAACCCGTCGAAGAGGAGACCGCCAAAGGAGAGGTCGTCGGAGGGAAGGGGTTGAGAAGAGGAGAACCGCCAAAGAAGAGAGAAGCATCTCACTGACAATCATAGATTTCTCACTGCTAAAATTTTATTTATGTGAAGAGAGAAAGAGAGATCGGAAAGAGAGAAATAAGTTTTACTTCTGTGAAGAGAGAGAGAGAAAGAGAACAGAAAGAGAGATTAGTAATTATTTTTAAAAATAAAAAGCGCTAATCGATAAATTTTTATAAAAGAAAGGTTGAATACAGTTGGCAATTTGTTAGATTAGCGTTGTGGACAGACGGTGGATAAAACAAGGTGGACAAGAACCTTTTCTCTTATTATTTTGTTCCTTATAAATTTTATATAATTCCAAATCACTTCTCAAACTTTCAAATTCAGTAAATTTCATATGTAAATGCAAGGAGTAATCAATAAATACCGTAAGAAGTACAAATGAAAAGTACAACAAGAATAATCCACAGGAGAGAAGCTCCAAAACTTAATTAGTCAACCTTGATTTGAATTGATTAACTAATTACATTCAAAACTTAATGACTATTACTCATTTATTACCACAATTATACACATACAATATTTGAATATTATATTTTCTTTGGACCAGTACAATAACTAAATATCATATGCATATTCACTGTGTATGAATTGGCAAATGATTAATGCCGGTATGAGAGCTTATTTTGACAAGATGATACCTTTATTAATTATTTTTCAAAATATATCTTAATCTGAAGTCTTCATAGTGATTTAATATTATCCGAATAAGAAAACAAAATCATCAAAATTTAGCTTAAGCAAATAATTCCTATATTCTTATTCAAATATACATATAGTCATTAAATGGTGTATCCATAAGTTAAACTGGCCAAAATAATTGCGCAGCGGAATACCAAAATAATGGACAGTGTCATATATTATCAAAACATTTGACCATAAATAATTGATAACTGAATAATACCAAAACTTTAATAATACGAAAAATTGCGCCATTAACATGGGTATCTAACAAATCAGACCATTGATCATGATTGATAAATCAAAACTGTACAAAATATTTAAAAAATACAAATTAATTGGTCATACGAAAACATAAAGGAATTTTTTTTTTTTTTTCACAAATCTATTTCCTCCATTTTTCTCTCAACTCGTAACTAACCACTTAACTAATTGTTGCACCAAAAAAGGTATAGTACAAAGTTTCAGTACAGCAAACTGTACCTTTTAACCTTAAATACACTTTCAGTTCAGATTGCAAGTATACAATCCTACCGTGTAGTATATTATCGGGTATCGATCCACAGGGAATATGGACAATTACTAGATTTAGACTTTATTAATTAATTTCAGAAAAAAAGTAAGTGCAATAAAGTAGAATAGGGGAGTTTGTTTAAGTAGTCCTAAAGGTTGGGTTCAATATCCAAAAAAGAGAAATTATAAACAATAAAAGTAAAAAAGAAAAGTAAAATAGAATCTTGGCTGCTTTTAAGAATTGGGAAGATCTAGGGGTATTTGGTTTACAATCCCTTGTTAATTCTATCTATTCGGTATTGTTTAAATTCATGTATGATTTGATGAGGTTTCTAACCTAATATGTCATTAAGGGTCACTTTTGTGAATTAATAACGTGCCTAAGCAATTCGGACTTCACAGTTACGTCATTCATCCTAGCTACCTAGACCATAAGCTCTTGTTAGTGTCTCATCTCCTTAAATATTGGTACTTCACAGTTACGTCCTTCATACCAATATTCGATTCAATTTGAGATGTCCTAATAAGGGTATGACTTCACAGTTACGTCCTTTACCAAGTCCCTAACCCTAATTTCTGTAGTTCCGGTTTGATTTCGCAGTTGGTTAGACCTTAATCAAAACCTAAGGTATTTGTGTTCATAATTGGTACTCTCCTCTCGTCCTAACTTCTTTGGTTCTTTCGAATCCAAAGCGGAACTACATTGATTTTAAGTACTAATTATGTAGTTAACACAAATTATAAATCTCAGAAATTAGCATCAAATCCCATAAAACAATCATAATAAAAATAAATAACCGAATAAGATACAATTAAACAAGTTCATGCATTGACCTAAACCCCTAGAGAGAAAACTAGCCTCTCATGGAGATGCAAGTATTCAACAAAGAATTCATTACAAAAGATTAGCTAAAATAAAGAGAAATTAAATAGAAAAATAGATTACACCCTTCTCTGGATGAAGAACCCTTATTCTTATCTTCTTCTTGAAATCTTCTTCTTCCTCCTCCTTGAATTGCTTCCTTGATTGCAGAATTTTACGCTAAGTATTGGTGGAGATGAGATTTTGAGAGATGAGATTAGATCTCTGCGAAGAGATCTCCCTCCGAAGAGAGATGCCCCTCCGAAGAGAGATGCCCCTCCGAAGAGAAATCCTTGAATGGGAAAGAACCCCCTCCTTTATAGCAAAATACTATGCCCAATCAAGAAGCATAGTTGTGGGGTGAGTGGGGTTAGTGGGTGCTATTTTTTTATTGTTTCTCAGGCTGCCTTGTCCAAGTTTAGCTGTCAAAAAGCATCTCTGGCTCGCTAAAAATAGAAACCGTATATTTTTGGCTGTCTGTGGGTCCACTGCATCCGTACTGACTCCAAGTTTCCTTTTTTAGATTCTCAGGTTGTAGATCTTCTCGTTGACTTTCCAAAAAGTGATCATATGCCCAAAACGGAGTTACGAGTCAAAAGTTGTGGCCGTTTTAAGTTCAGACTCTATTTTTGGCTCTGCTACAGTGCATCCGCACTGGGCTCGGTTTTTTCCTGTGTGACCAGAGTGCGTCTGCATCGATATCCGTGTGTCTGCACGGATTTTGATGAATATTTTATTATACCTTTTTAAAATTGGCGCGCGTCCAAAAATCCATCTAAGTACTTAGTACGTCTGTATCAAAAACTGTGCATCCGCACTGGACATTTTTCTTCATTTTTCTTCGTTTCCTGCAAATTAAAACCAAACAAATGCAGTAACTTGATTCTAGGTGTATTCTATTCTCTTTATATTCAAAATACAAGATATTTGGTATTATTTCATGATAAAAATTAGATCGAATATGTATATAATTTATGCTTATAACTAATTAACTGATTTAACTATCTCTCCATTTGATCTCTCTCCTTCCTCTCCATTCCTTTCTGCCTTTCTCTTTCCCTTCTTCATTTTTTCTCACACTGATCGGAACCTCAAATCTATCTTTGAAATGGGAAATGAAATTGATGAATTCTCAATTTCTCTAATCGAATAGTATCCAGAGACTAGAAACGGATTCATTTTAGATGATTTGACAGGAAATTTTGGCTGCAGTGAATTCTCATGAAAAACAGTGAGATTTGACGAGAGTTCATTCGATTAAACTAGTGCCAAGTTTTACTTCCAAACATATCCTTTGTAACTTTTCTTTTCTTTTGCTGAGTTCCGATTCTCCTCTTCTATTATGTATGAGCTTTCAATCACAGCCAAGAACAAAAAGAGAAGAAAGGAGAAGGGATTCTACGAGCTTGTCCAACGCGAGCTTCCAATCTCTATATTTTAACTTACTGATCAAATAAAGAAAGGAAAATGGTAAGCGGCGGGTAAGCAAGGGGTGCTTTTTGTTTGGTAACCGGTTTCAACAATTAATATGCTTGCTCAATTTGAGGAGAAGCTAGAAGAAGCTTCCATAGTGAATAGATTCAAAATCAATAATAGTGAAATCCAGCTTACATTAACCTTTTTATAGTGTCAAAAACTGTTTGGTCAATAGATCTATAATCAAGAAAATGCTCTCGATGCGTTGGATTTGTTTTGCTGTAAAGTGAATCACTTAGATCCATATTATGTTTGCATATTTCATTATGAATTAGATTATGCCGCATAGATTGATTTTAGTTATTGATTTACAGTCATATTTTATTTTATAACCTTACACAGCATGATTTTGCTTTTTGTGAATTTTTCTTTTGATAATTTTTCCCGATGCTTTCTTTAAAACGTAAAAAATAATTCTTCAAATGCTGTCAAATTCAGCCTGATAGAACTCTAGATGTGTATTTATTACTCTTTTTCTATGAAACTAGCTGACTTATTACATCTTTTGTAAGATACAAACACTTGGTACATTAATTATTCACACTTGCATGACAGGTATGAATACTTGCATACTTTATTTTTAAATTTTCAAACGTCATCCAATGTCATAAGGAAAAAATGATAGAATTTATTAGATATAAACACTTGATACATGAACTATTCACACTTACATGATGAGATGAGATATGAATACTTTCAAACGTAATCCAATGTCATAAGAAAAAAAATGATAGAATATGTTGGATACAAACACTTGATACATGAATTGTTCGCACTTTTATTACGAGGTATGAATACTTGTAATACTTAATATTAAATCTTTCAAACGTCATCCAATTCTATAAGGAAAAAAATTTGATAGAATATGTTAGATATAAACACTTGATACATGAACTATTCACATTTATATAACGAGGTATGAATACTTGCAATACTTTAAATTAATACTTTCAAACATCTAGTGCCATATGAAATTTTTTTTGATAATATTTGTTAGAAATAAACACTTGATGCATGAACTATTCACACTTGCATGCCGATCGATGAATACTTGTAATGTTATTCAAGCAATAATATTTTTCATCTATTTGACTAATTTGCAAAACATACAATTATTGAATTTTATAATTTCTTCTATTTTTAGAGTCACGTAGGTTCAAGCAAATTGGAATTGCAATATGAATTGATTGAATTGAAGAAATTATGAAGACATTTATCAAGTATTTAATTTAGAATATTTTAATCTTGGTAAAGTGTATTTGATGTTGTTTTACAGGATATAAACGTTGGTAACGTTTGTAAAACGTTATAATGATTTAACCTGTAAAAAAACACTGAGAAAAACCTGATCTACAACAAAGGAATGTAAAACGTTACAGCAACTATTTAAAACGTTGTAACGTTTTAATTAAATTTTCAAACTTCAGAATTTCTATTTTTGATCAAGTTTTTACAATGCAAATCGTTACGCAACGTTTTATAAATATTGGCAACGTTTTGATCAATCTCGCAGAAAAGTGAAATATAATTTGAATTTTGAACTAAAACGTTGGTAATGTTTTAAGTACTTAAAAAATTGCTCTTTCTGGAGCTGTCTCTATAAATATAGCAGTGGGGTCTCTTCCCTACATTGCTCTAGCCGACCCTAAATTTCAAAAATACTGTTTTTCTGTGAGCTTGGTTCCACCATTATTGATTAAGCTTAAAACTTCAATATCTTTCAAATAATCTCAAACCCACTTCATTAATCTTGAGTTGGATTAGGTTAAAGTGAGATCTTGAGTGTTTTTCTTGAGAATCTAAACTTTGAGACTTCGTTCTCCCTTTGAGTTGGCCATGTGACTTTCCTTTGGTTGTAAGGGCTCACCGGTTCTCTTCTCTAGTTGACCGTGTGACTTTCCGTTGGTTTTAAGGGCTCACCGGTTCAAAAGTTGTAATCCTTTTGTCTTGGATAATAGAAAGGCGCACCTAGAAGAGGTTGCGACGCCCCGGAGGCGTATGCCTTTGTTTTGTCAAACTCCATTATCACCCTGCGTATGAAATTTCTCTAAACTCATCTATTTACTTTTAATCGCAATTATTTTTCAATTTTAAGCAATTAATGGTGCAGTTAGTTTAACATGTAATACTTGATATTAGTATTTTTAGTCATCATCCAATGTTATATAGAATTTTTTTGATAGAATTTACTAGATACACACACTTGATACATGAACTATTTACACTTGTATGACGAGGTATGAATACTTGCAATACTTGATATTAATCCTTTCAAACGTCATTTGATGCAATAAGAAAAAAAATTATTGATAAAATTTGTAGATACAAACGATTGATACATAAATTATTCACACTTGCATGATGATGTATGAATACTTACAATACATAAAATTAATACTTTCATACATCATGCAGTGCCATATGGATAAATAAAAATAAAACTTTCATAGATACTGTTAATTATTAACACTTAACGTATGAACTATTTACATTTGCATGACGATGTATAAATGCTTGCAATACTTGATATTAATACTTTCATATGTCATCCAGTGCCATTTAGAAAACAAATTAAATTGTGATAGAATATGTTAGGTATAAACACTTGACACATTAACTATTTTTATTTGGATTATGAGTTATTAATAGTTACATGACGAGGTATGAATACTTGTAATACTTGATATTAATATTTTCAGACGTTAACCAGTGCCATAGGAATTTTTTTTGATAAAATATGTTAGGTACAAACACTTCTAACATTAATTATTTATACTTGCATAACGATGTATGAATATTTGCACAACGTGGTATGAATACTTGCTGGATGAGATATAAATACTTACACGAAAAGGTATTCACGACGAGGTACGAATACATGCATGACGAGGTATGAATACTTGCGCGGCGGACAAGTCGAAAGTATATCATCATTGATCTCATTTGAAAAAGAAAATTACGTAGAAGACGTTCGTGATTTTAGATTCGCAAATTTTCTCACAGATTATGAGAAATATTGGCGAGATTGAACAGAGAAAAAAAAACTCACATTTAAAAACGTGTAAAAGATGGGTGTATAATGTGTCCAGTTTTTTTAGAAATACTTGGTATGTTAAGTATGTATACTTGATATATTATATATTAATACTTGCGCGTATATGTATTCATATTTGCGCACGTCAGTCGTAAAATCTATCAAATATTAAGTGGTCCTCCAAGTAATTAATGAAGTTCAGTTAATGAGAAGTCTCTACATGTAGTTAATGTCTGAGGATGAATAAGAGAAATTAATTAGAGAATAGTTAGTCGATTCCAAACATAAATATTGATAATTGACCATGATTGATAAATCCAAACTGTATAGAATACTTGAAATAAAATATTGACCATAATTGATTAATTAAATAAAAAACTATACATAAACGTCCCAATTGATTATACGAGTCAATTTGGCCATACTAAATACAAATTAAAATTCAATTTAATTGGATCGGCCGTAATTTTAACAGAGTTACGCGAAACCCAAAAAATATATTTCAAAGTAACGCGAAAACCAAAAAAAAAAAAAAGGAAAATATTACCCGAGCTGGGGTTTATGGTTTATGGTTTAGATCTGGAGCGTCTGATCAGAATCGGGCCAAGCTGGCCCAAAATGGAATGCACATGTCTCCTTTAATATTCGTGCTAAAGCTGATTGTACGGTTCGGATCTAAACTCTAATTTTGGCTTTAACTCTCAGTTAAATACTAATTTCCTTTTATAGGCCTTTCCTCGGAAACGCTACTTCCATTTTTAACTCAGTTCTCCAATTTTAGAAACGCTACTTCCATTTTTAGAAACCTTTTCTTTATTATCCACCCCCAAACTTCTTTCTCTTCTCTGATTCTTTCGAGTTCCCTTCTCTCTCATTCTTCCGGAAACCAAGATAGTTTTTTTTTTTAAGAAAAACATGGTCAAGAGAATTGGGATTTTCATCGACATTCCAGATGGAAAGAGGAGCAGAATCGAAGCGAAGGAACATGTAAGAAATTTGGATTAATAATTGAATTTGTAAGATTTTAAGAAGATTACTTTTTTGAAAAACGGTTTCGTCTGTTCTGTATATGTTTGTTTTCTAAAGCTTTTTTCTGACGAAAAATAAAAACTTGATTCGTACTTGCCAAAAATCAGAATTGACATTCGAGATATATTTTATGGAGATAATAGCATTGGAGAAATTGATTTTTGTAATTAATTAATTCGCGTTTGTTGGAGATTAGCACCAATTTGTTTTCCTCTCTTTCAAATAGAAACCCGTAATCTTTGCATATTCTTTCTGAAAATGGTTTGCAGTAAATACGAAATTTGAAATTATTAATTTCTTGCATTTTCTTATTTTCAATAATAACAAAAAGGTTTCAGATTTTGTTCCTCCTTCCTTTTGCGAGTTCAAATTGCTAAAGAAAAAGATAATTTTTCTATACACCCTGGTTGAACAAATAAGCTTATGATCTTACTACAATTCCACATGGCTGTCTCCTCATCCACTAAGTCCCTCACTTTGAAACCTCTTTGAACGACCGATGATGACCGGACCTTCATCGCACTGTCACTCCATGGCTCCCCCATTAACAGCACACATCCTTCCATCTCCAATTACCCATCTTAGTGCCGGCAGTATTGTCTCCCTTAGGCTCATTAAACTCCCTCTGGTTGAACAAATTGTATATTACAAAATTGGGTAAACAACATTAACTGTTTCCTTAATTACAACCTTACTAAATACTAATATCTCTGTAATATGCTCTGCAGCTGAGTTGTCTGGAGACGGTGTCAGACCTAAAGCAAAAACTAGAAGAAACAAAGGCCGAAGCTGAATTTTACAAGTTTAGGTGTGAAATCAAGGAGGAGGAGCTAGAGGAACTTCGACGGAGTGAAAAGAAAAAGGTAGAAGAAGCAGAGACAGACGCTGAATTGTACAAGCATAAGTGTGCTATGAAGGATGAGGATGTAGAGGCAGCAAAGGCAGACACTGAATATTACAAGTTCAAGTGTGATGCGAGGGATGAGGAGCTAGAGGAGCTTCGACAGAGAGAAAATCAAAACGTAGAAGCAGCAAAGGCTGACACTGAGTATTACAAGTTCAAGTGTGATGCGAAGGATGAGGAGCTAGATGAGCTTCGACAGAGCCAAAAAGAGCTACTTGACGAACTAAAGAGAGCCAAGACAAGAGCAAAGTTGCACCAGAGATTGAATGAAGAGCTCCAAATCTTGCTTGACGAGGATCAGCCAAGGAGGCATGCCCCGGCTCCAGGGGCTGTTGGAGAGGCATTCAGCAATTGGGATGGGATTACGTGTGACCCTGAAACATGGCACCCGACAACCGTGTGCAGTCGTTGCCGTGACGAAGAGGCTTGCGTGGTGGTGCTCCCATGCAACCATCTCTGCCTCTGCGTGGCCTGCGAATTGGAGACCGACAGGTGTCCCGATTGCCGCGCCACAAAGTCAGGAAGTGTTCTGGCTTGATGTGTCAGAGTCGTATGTTTAGTTTGATGTCTTCTCAGTAACTTAAACTGATGTGAAGAAGAGAAAAGGTTTTCCTCTTCTTCTTGTTTTCCTTTGTTTTCTGGCCAACAGCAATTTTTATGTTATTAATTGGTAGGTGATGGTTGGGTTAATTAGTACTCTGATATAAAGTTGCTGAATTTTGGGTGGTATTGTATTGTGCACTGATTTTACATTATAAATGAATTATGAATTTATGATGCTTTGACTTCTGAAAAGATTATTTTGGTGACGTAAGATCATAATTGAAAGGCATTTAATATATTTTGAAGAAGATAAAAAACACACGCACACAATGCACATCAAAATAAGCTCTATAATAAAGTACTTCCAGGTGGCAAAATAAGCTCTTTGGGTTTGCTTGAATGCTTGATTTTGGACACAGTTGGTACTTTGTGCTAAGTTTCTGTTACTTGTACTGGTATTAGAGATAGGTTGATGGTTAGTTGCTGTGGCATGCATGTGTCAGTCTCTCTCAGGATTTTGTGAAATTTAAGTGTGAACTTAGTTGTAGATCATGAGAAAACATGAAAAAAAATGCCTTGGTTGTACATCATGAGAAAGCATGAAAAATACTTGGTTGTATAGCTACCTTTATACCAAACTTGGGATGAATATTTTTTGTGTAAGCCTCACCTGTACCAGCAACTGGATGTGTACTGGTACAGTACTCAGTTTGCCAAGATTAGTCTGAAACTTTCCATAAGCTCAAGGGTTTGACTTGTAAAAACGTAATTAAGCCTTGTCAGGGGGACTAGACTACAAATTTACAGTTTAAATAGGTCGAGCTGGGCAGTTTTTATTAAATCTGTTCTGGGCAAAAATAAAGGTTGCAATCATTGTTGTCAGTTCTGTTTCTTTTCGCATTTTTGCTTCTTTGAGTCTTAAATCAGTGTATATGTTAGTGTTCTTTGTTTTCACACCTCCTAGTTGTGGTGAGTGGAACCGGCAACCGGCAACCGGCATCAAGGAGCATGAACCAGTCCATAATACCTATGCATATCAATTATATTGTGGTATGTACCTGTGTGTGTGTGGTTTAATAATAGTAACGCATATCATTATACCACTTTTCATGAAATTGAAACTTCTCCCAACCCCACTGATGTGTATGTGAAAATGGTAATTTATGTGGGTTATTTTGATAAGTGCGACTTATTTCATTTGTGGAATGTTGAATGAGTCGTTTTTATTTGATTTGGGAAGAATGTCTTAAGCATTCGTTTAGACAAGTATTTTATCTTTATTAGGAATTTCGCTTGTTCTTAGGTACCAACCATATGTTAGTGTTCTGTATATAAGCAAAAACAAATAAAGTATTCTCCCATGTAGAATAAAAAAATAATTGCACAACAATACTAATCGTTAGTAATGACAAACATTTTCTCCTTCTTAGAAAGGAATTTACATACATAATATAATGTAATCTAAGCCAAATGTGCGACTATTAAAGATCAATAATTACTAAATTCATATGATCCTAATCAAATTCAAAATGGTCATGCTCTTTAGTTTTTATAGTTTTAGTTAAATAATTACATTAAACCATTATCTAATGATTTTGCTTCATGTCTTTGCGTATTAATTATATAGATCGTGATAATTGTCCCTGCACTTCAATCTCCGCACTATCCCATCGTTTCAGACTTTTCAGTTAAACTAGTCAATCCGTGCTAGTTTATATAAACAAGTAAATGAAAACAATAATAATTCAACACACGAAGAAATGAATATGTAAATTACGAAGTCTTTAGAGCATCAATCATTTATTATTTTGATCCTTACAAATTTTATATAATTCCAAATCACTTCTCAAACTTCCAAATCCAGTAAAATTCATATGTAAATGCTTTGACTTGGATAACTTTATTCCAACTACAAAAAGAGAGAATAATCAATAAATACCGCAAGAAGTACAGATGAAAAGTACAACAAGAATAATCCACCAGGAGGGAAGCTCCAAAATTCATAACAACACACCACTTCCGGTTCTATCATTAGTGCTTGACCACATTCTCAACGTACCACTTGTATGTTTCAACGAGCCCGTCTCTTAGTGGAACTTTCGGTGTCCAGCCTAGGGAAGCAAGCCTGGAGCTGTCCATTAATTTGCGAGGGGTTCCATCAGGCTTGGTTTTGTCCCAAACAAGCTCTCCTTGGAAACCAACCACTTCCTTGACCAACTCCGCTAGCTCCTTTATTGTCACCTCAATGCCACTACCCACATTAACATGCTCTAGCCCAGAGTAACTGTAAAATCCCACAAGTTAATCAAAATAAATTATGAATTTTGGGTTATATTTTAAAATCTACATGAAGCGATCATATGCTCAACAGGGGACCAGACCCAGTGTTTTACCATGCATCTTGCTAATTGTCAAACATCAATTTTGCACATGCAAGGAATGAAATTTCATGGACATGTCATCTGATTAGATCTATATCCTCCATTCCCCGTGTTATCCCAAAAGATGCAATACTGTGCATACTGACAAATTGTAATTTTACAATACAATATTAACTGAGGAGCAAAAAAATTAATAAGACTCATGCATAATTGGTACTTGAATCATGTTACTATTTTGGAGGTATTTAAACTCTTTGTTTGTTCCAACAACATAATACAATCCGGTAACATTACCATGCATACCAGTAGAATAATAGCACTAAATATAGAGACATATACCTGTCCATCAAGAACACACAAGCATCAGCAAGGTCGTCTACATGGAGAAACTCCCTTAGAGGTGAGCCGGTGCCCCACACCACCACCTCCTTTGCACCATTCACCTTTGCCTCGTGAAACCGTCTGATAAGTGCTGGCAGCACATGTGAGTTCTCAGGGTGGAAGTTATCCCTTGGTCCGTAAAGGTTTGTCGGCATGGCTGAGATAGCATCAAGCCCATGCTGGAGCCGGTATGCCTGGCACATTTTGATACCTGCAATTTTGGCCACTGCATACCTGGAATCATAAAGGGCAGTGTTAATATTTTGTAGTGCTCATTGGAGTCAGAAAACTTCTCTTAAAAACATATTTTCCTATTCCAGCCCCATTTGTTAGGTGGCATTTGTGAAGAAAGCTAAACAGTAAAAAAAATTTAAGTGCTGGTCCAAATAGGTCAATTACTACTGGAAGAAAAAATCATCTCAAGTACTTGATATAATTAATTCCACACAACTCATTATTTATCAATTGGGCCTTTCCAAGGATTACGACTAATTCCATCTGTAATCCTTTGGCAAACTCAAAGAATACTTTATGATACTTGAGCAAAGCCACTATAAGAAAAATCATAAAATTGAATCCAAAAGGTCATACACCACAGATAAAAACAGACTCCAACCAAAATGAATATTTGTTCTCCCTGGATTATTTTCCATACCAAACTAAAAATATCATAAGACCATCAGAAAACCACCATTTCAACCCACTGTAGATATCTGTAATTCAGAAAAATATTATTGCCTCAGTTGCCTGGTATACATTCAGTGCTGAGTTTCAGTATAACAATGTTTACCCTTTTGCTTGGTTGTAACTTTTCATGGTTTTGCCACTTTTTCATTTGCATAGTCAATAGCAAACCGCAGTGTTCATTTGGGGGCTTGAGTGGGTCTGAGTGGAGCATTACCATTCATTGGTGGGCTCGAGTGGGCCTGTGAGGAGTGCCTCCTCGGGAATTGGTTGTGGGGCCATCTTCGGGTAGATGCATGAGGAGCCTAGGAAGAGGAGCTTTTTCACAGAGCCACATTTAAGAGCTGCATCAATAATGTTTGTTTGAATTTGGAGGTTGCATGCAATGAAATCGGCTGGATATGTAGAGTTTGCATGGATGCCTCCAACCTTTGAAACAGATTGAACAGAAATGACAATGAAATTATCAATAACCTTTAATTGGAGGTTTATAGCATTTTTTTAATAAAAATTACACTAGTTCTGGTCAAAACCAAGTTGGTTATTGATTTGGGGGATCTAGCATTTTTTAATTACAGCACATTACACTAGGTTGGTCAAAACCAAGTTGTCCTACTTTTTCCGAGCATACAAAATTTCAATTAGTACATAAGCAACCAAATTTTTTTGAAGGATTACTTATTGAATAATGTATAGTTTTTCTAAACATCCATTAGCTCAAGTTCATTAATGAAAAATTGGAAAATTTTGGATATCCGGCCGACTCAGCTACTACATGTACCAAATGATTCATTTTTATCTAATTCAAATAAGCTGTACTCGGGTTCTAATTTTAACAGTTAAGCACAGACCTTTGCGGCAGCGACAATGACATAGCGGGGCCGCTCAGAGGAAAAGAACTCTTCGACAGCAGCCTGACGTGTCAGGTCCAGCTCTGCTCGAGATTTGACGACGATGTCAGTGAAACCAAGGGAGGCTAGGCGGCGGTGCACGGCCGATCCCACCAGACCGAGATGCCCCGCGACGAAAATTTTCCCTGATTTGTCAGAGAGGAATGTTCCCGTCGAGAAATCTGCGAGTTGTCAGGGGAAGTCAGACAGAGCGAGAGAGAGAGAGAAGGGGTTTATGGTTTAGGGGTTAATACCTGAATCGAGAGAGCCCATTGAAGAAGAGAGAGGGAGATCTCGGTGTGGAACTGGCTGCGTTTACCTTTTTCGGCTTATATGATGAAGGTACAGTGGGAAGATTTGTCAGAAGAACCCTCGACTAGCTGATAAATTGTTGACTGAGGAGCTCTGTTCTCTACTTCTCTCTCTCTATCACTATTTAATATTTTATTAGAGGCTTAGAGCGATGAATTTGACACAGACATCTGCAACTTTTTCCCTTGCAAAGTATAAATATTTTACAATTGCATAATGTGATCATAAGTGCTAATTTTTATAGTCACATATTTTTGTCAAAATTATTAAAATAAGATATTAATAAAAGACACTGACATATGCTGTCATGACATTTCAAAATAAAATTATATATATATACAGAGGTTGGCTACTATGCTTATATAAGTACTTATATTTTCACATATGCTTATAACTCATTTTTGTATTTTCAATATCTAAATAGTCGATCGGAATCTTTCATCTTGTTCTCCATATTAATATGTTCTTGAAGACCAAATTTTACATTTTCTGAATTTTTTTTACTATTTATTAAGCCACTTTAAAAATCGCTGATCCAACAGTGGCTTAACAAAACAATAAAATCAGAAGCCACCGTTGGATCAGAGATTTTCAAATTGGCTTAATAAATAGTAAAACAATTCAAAAAAATGTAAAATTTGTTCTCCAAGCACATTTCAATATAGAGATCACATCTAATGGTTCCAATCGACCATTTAGACATTAGAAACACAAAAATAAGTTATAAACATATGTGGGGATATGCTTATATAAGCATAGTAGCCAACCTCTCTCTCTCTCTCTGTATATATATAGAGGTTGGCTACT
>CAXKVR010000592.1:0-37049 GCA_964058845.1 Carex sylvatica
CCCTTCCTCATGAAGTAGCGAGTTTTGCAAAGAACAAAGCTTTATTAATGATAAATTAGGACATTGCGTACTAAGTAAATGACATAAAAACTTGATGAATGAATACTTGATGTCTTAACTATGAATACTTCAAAGTGTATGAATGAATACTTGATATCTTAGGTATGAATACTTGCGTGATAAGACATTAATACTTGTGCGATAAGACATTAATACTTGTGCAACGGACAATTCGAAAGTATGTCATCATGGATCTCATTTGAAAGATAAAATTGTATAAAAAACGTTCGTGGTTTTAGATTTGCAAAATCCTCACAGATCGTCAGAAATATTAGTTAGACTAAATGGAAAAAAAAAACTCACTTCTAAAAATGTGTAAAAGATGGATGAGTGATGCGTCCAGTTTTTATATTTGCACTTGCACGACGAGAATGAATATTTTCTCGATAAGGAATAGATACTTGTGCAACGGATAACTCGAAAGTATGTCATCGTGGATCTCATTTGAAAGATAAAATTGTGTAGAAAACTTTCGTGGTTTTAGATTTGCAAAATTCTTCACAGCTCATCAAAAATATTGGTTAGATTGAACGGAGAAAAAAAAATACACCTCTAAAAATGTGTAAAAGATGGATGAATGATGTGTCCAGTTTTTATATTTGCACTTACACGACGAGGATGAATATTTTCTCGATAAGGGATGAATACTTGTGCAATGGACAAATCGAAAGTATATATCATCATGGATCTAATTTGAAATATAAAATTGTGTAGAAAACGTTCGTGATTTTAGATTTGCAAAATTCCTCACAGATCGTCAGAAATATTAGTTAGATTGAACGGAGAAAAAAAAATCCACTTTTAAAACGTGTAAAAGATGGATGAGTGATGTGTCCAGTTTTTATATTTGCACTTGCACGACGAGGATAAATATTTTCTCGATAATGAAATAATACTTGTGCAACAGACAACTCGAAAGTATGTCATCATGGATCTAATTTGAAAAATAAAATTATGTAGAAAACATTTGTGGTTTTAGATTTACAAAATTCTTCACCGATCGTCAGAAATATTAATTAGATTGAACGGAGAAAAAAATATATATTTCTAAAAACGTGTCCAATTTTTTTTAAAAGACTTGATATCTTAGGAATGAATACTTGATGTATTATATGTAAATACTTGTGCGCGTCAATTGTAAAATCTTTCAAATATTATGTGGTCCTCAAATAGTAAGTGGTTCTTCTAGATAATCAGTAATTATTGAAGTAGTTAATGATTGGAGGGATGAAATGGAAATTGTTATGGAAATAGCTAGGTTCTCCCTTTGGAGGAATTTGCATCCTCTTATCTATCTCATATTTTGTGCGACTTTTTGGAAAATCTCAACCGTTCAAACATGTTCTCCACGAATCTCAAAGCTCAAATAATACTGGCCCACTACGCTATCCCGCATAGGCACCGGACACGTCTATCACGCAAAATATGAGATATCTCGGAGGATACGCACTCGGTTTGGAGAGGGGGATGGGCGGTAGTACGGTACTCTCAAAGAGAATCAAATGAAAATTGAGAGAGCGGGCAGGAAAAAAACAACAGAAGCAATGGAAGCACTCCGTTAGACATCATTTGACACGAATTTTGATATGAATCCGACGTTTCATATATCAAAGCACAGCAAGCGGCCAAGTACCATAAACCCTCTTTTGTTCAGAAGCTTAAGCCATAGCCCGTACCATAAACCCTTTTTACCAAATTACTTGTCGGATCCGAGTTCTCCAAAGGCATAAACCCCTCTCTCTCCACCGCTCTTGTGCCTCCATTCCTCATTCCTACTCCGAAACCACGGCGGGTGCTCGATCTTTGGTCTTTTAATATCATCTCTAAGGCTCCGTCTCTCTTTCTTCGTGTTCTTTTACGGTTTTATACCTTTTCTTGTGTCTCCGCCTCTTTTTTTATCTCTCTCTTACTGAGCTTCAGAACCCATGGCGAAGGATGTAGTGAAAGAGAAGGAGGAGGAGAAGACATTTGCGGAACTTGGGGTATGCGTAGAGCTGGTAGAGGCATGTGAGAGCTTGAACTGGAAGAATCCTTCCAAAATCCAAGCTGAGGCAATCCCTTATGCGCTTGAAGGTAAACTCTTTTCACATCGACGTGTATTTTATAATAGTTATTGTTTGTTGCCAAATTCAATTGGAACAATATTTGCCCCCGTGATTTGAGACTTCAAAATTGGTTACGCTGTTTTTTAGTTATGTAATTAGAGTAGAACTAGGGTGTTCTTAAGCTCACCAAAGTATTTGGTGAGCTTAACTCCAAAACCCATCAAATTTGTTTCAAATAACGAATCCGAACCGTGTTTGGTGAGCTTAACTCCAACACCCATCAAATTTGTTTCAAATAACGAATCCGAACCGTGTTTGGTGAGCTTAACTCCAAAACCCATCAAATTTGTTTCAAATAACGAATCCTAACCGTTGAAACCCGCCTACCTTTCGAGTGATGAGTCTACATGTGAAAATTTTAACATTCGAATTAATTTAGTATAAAGTCAAGCGGTCTAAAAACGTCCAAAAAATGAATGCACTAAAATTAATTTATTAACCTTCTAATTTTGACCGATTGACTTTATACTAAACTAATTCGAATGTTTAAAAATTTCACATGTAGACACATCACACGTAAGATAGGCGGGTTCCAACGGTTCAGATTCGTCATTTGAAATCGATTTGATGGATTTTGGAGTTAAGCTCACCAAAACTTTGGTGAGCTTAAGAACACCCTAGTTCTACTCATGTAATTAAGTATCATTTATACCTTATTTCTGAAGAAATGCAAAAAATTGACCCCAGTTTCGCACTGATTAGTGCTAAATCTTGATATTCCCACATTTTAATGAACCATTCTCATACACAAACATGATCGGTGGTCTCAATGATTCTTGCAACTTGCATATACCAACCCTATCTTCCTGGCATCATGGTTATTTTTTAACTTGTTTATTTGTGTTTTTAATTGTTCATTCTAACTCGGGCCTTAGTTAATGTATATTTGTACAATCCAGGATGGTTCAATGAAATTTGTATTCAAGGAATAATTGGTGTGTGATCTACCCACTTTAAGCATATGGACTTGGTATAAACGGTTTTTGTTTATCTTTTTTTTTTTATTTAATCAGGAAAAGACTTAATTGGTCTAGCACAGACCGGCTCGGGGAAGACTGGTGCTTTTGCACTTCCAATTCTCCAGTCTTTACTTGAACATAAGAGTCCGTTTTTTGCCTGTGTTCTTTCTCCCACTAGGTTTGTCTCACTTGATATTTTTTAAATTGTTATTTCAATTTAGTTTCTTACTAAAACTGTACCCTCTTTTCTTGTTTAATATAGGGAATTGGCAATTCAAATAGGCGAGCAGTTTGAGGCTCTGGGATCAGGAATTGGAGTCAAGTGCTCTGTTGTGAGTAATTGTTATTGCTCTCTCATTTTTTTAGAAGAAATCAATCTATTTCTGTTTGTTGTTTTAGTAATTATAGTAAGCTACTGATGTAGTTGTTTTCCCCTGACAAAACCTAAACGAAACTAATTTTTTTTTTTTTTTTCTAATCAACTTTAGCTTGTTGGCGGAGTGGATATGGTGCAGCAAGCCTTATCACTTGGAAAGCGGCCACATATAGTGGTAGCTATTAACCCTTTTCTAGGTTTCTTACAGGAAGGTTACAATTTTATTGTAATCCAGAATAACATGTTTGCACAAACTATTTGATATTATTTCCTTTTCTTTTTAGGTGGCTACTCCCGGTCGTCTTTTGGATCATCTGACCAACACAAAAGGTTTTAGCCTTCGGACATTGAAATACTTGGTAAAGTCTCTTTTACCTGTTTGCATTTAGCGAAGCAAATTGTAATAAAAGTTGAACTTTTTTTTTAACATCTTCTATGTTTCTTGATGCATATCAGCTGTAGGAATGTGAACAATTGTCTTCAACTTAGTAAAATCATTGATATTACTCTTCTTGTGATATGAATAGGTGTTGGACGAGGCCGATAGGTTGCTAAACATGGACTTTGAGAAAGCCATTGATGATATACTCAAGGCTATTCCCAAGGAGAGAAGAACGTATCTATTTTCTGCTACTATGACTAACAAGGTAATTTCACCAAAAAGTTAAATCTTTTTTTTTGTGATTTTATTTCTATTTGGCTGAATTTATCTAATTTACTGTAAAGCCTCGTAAATATCAAGTGTGCCCCAGAAAACATAAAATATCATTGAAGACGTGCAAAATTACAAGAATCATCAGTAACCTAAACCATTACATAGGCCATGTCAATATTAATTTATCATGATATACAGGCCTTTTTATGTTGTAAATGTACTTTTTCATCCCATGTAGATAAATTGACTTCATAATGACAGCTTAATTATGTCTTATATGCTAACTGGACTTTTTAATCATCTATTAGTCATATTAAATCTTGTGAATATTGCTTGGAATTTCTTGTTTGGAATTTTTTTTAATCATTCTTGTTTTGGCAAATATTTGTGAAGATAAGAAAGTGATCATTGCTGGGTAGCTTTCTCGTTCTCTTTGAGTTTTGTTGTTAACTTTTCAGTTAAATTTTAAAGTTTGATTTGTTGGAAAATCATTCTCATTCCTTTTTCTCAGGTCAATAAGCTACAACGGGCATGTCTCCGGAACCCTGTCAAGGTCTAGCCTCTACCTCATGATATAGGGCTTGTATCCATTTAATTCTTTGTTTAAAGCTGTAAGTATTCTATTAATTTCTGTATTAATGATTTTATTCCCTCTTGATATTAATCCAGATAGAGGCTGCCTCAAAGTACTCTACAGTCGACACTCTTAAGCAACAGTTCCGCTTTGTTCCTGCCAAATACAAGGTTCTCTCTTTTACCAACTGTTTTCTCTCTCTCGCTTTGGTGACAATCGTTCTGATTTAGGCTGGGTCTGCACTGTGTTAAATAGTATCCAGACCTGTTAAACTAAACTAGATTTTTGTTCTGTTCTCATTTTTATCGAGGAAACTTATCAGATTGATTGGAACTTTGCTGATATTATATTAAGAAAAAGTTAGCATTAAGCTCTAGATTTGTATGCTATTTAGCTGTTGTCAAGGAATCTAGAGATTCCAACAGTCAAATTGTCAGTTTTTCTAACTTTCTAACCATGTATATATTTCTTATTTGCTTTCAGGACTGTTATTTGGTATATATTTTGACCGAGATGCCAGGCAGTACCTCCATGGTTTTCACAAGAACATGCGAAGCAACAAGGATCCTTGCTCTTGTACTTCGAAATCTTGGTCTAAAGGCTATCCCCATTAGTGGCCAGATGAGCCAGGTTTGTTTACTTTGAATTATTTTGTTCTCACAGTTAAATAATAGAAGATCTAACTTTGTGCTGAAATTTTCTTTTACAGGCCAAGCGGTTGGGAGCTTTGACGAAGTTTAAGGCAGGGGAATGCAATATTCTCATATGTACAGACGTTGCAAGTAGAGGTCTGGATATCCCTTCTGTTGATGTGGTTATCAATTATGATATCCCAACAAATTCTAAGGTTCGTAATTTAATGTTTTTAAATCTTGATGTTAATCTCTTATACCTTAACCCATGTTATAGTTAACTCCAATTGGTTTTCTACTGTACATCCTGGCTTAGTTTCTGTATTCTTTTGTCTTTTGTGGATATAATATTTTCACTTTCACTATTATTGTTATAATTCAGGATTACATACATCGTGTTGGTAGAACTGCGCGTGCAGGGAGATCTGGGCTTGCGGTAGCACTCGTCAACCAATACGAGGTCGAGTGGTATTTGCAAATTGAACAGCTCATTGGTATGAACATTTCTCTGGTGGATTTGAGTATATAAGTAGATGCAACATATTTGTGCCTCAATTTAGCAAATCACATTCAATAAATCACTAATGAGCGAAAAAATGTCAAATAACGAGCCAATCTAGCACCTATTAATAGTAATCCTGAATATCCGTTGTTGTTCAATTACCACTTGTACAAGGTTTTTGCATATGGTAATTTTCCTATCCCTCTTTTGGTGTAGGCAAGAAGCTTGAGGAGTATCCTGCAGAGGAAGCCGAAGTGCTTATGCTCCTTGAACGAGTGTCTGATGCTAAGAGAATGTCACAAATGGTACGAAATAAGTACAAATGTCATTTGTAATCTTAGAATGTCATTATTTGCCCCTTTGCTATTTTTTTAACACTTTTGGTAATTTTGCAGAAAATAAAGGAGAGTTTTACAAATAAGAAAAGGAGGGGAGAGGATGATGGGGAAGATGATGGAGAGAGGCATCATTTCAAGAATTCAAATGGTTCAAAGAAATTTAAAAGGAATCAACGGTGAAAGGACTTTAGTAATATGCCACAGCCAAAATTTAGTATTTAATGTAGTGCAGTTTTGATAGCTGGGCTTTGCTTCCATTAATTTAATCAGAAATTTGATAATAAGTGCTACTCAGAGGTTTAAGACTCTAAGGCAGCCAACTATATTGACGGAAACATTAACAGCTAAATAATGTGAATTAGAACTATAGTCGGAAACATTAACAGCTAAATAATTGGAATTAGGCTGAAATTAGAATAGATAAAACTGATATTATTTTAAGCTAATTTCAAAAGCACTGCACTCATACAATTAATTTTGATTGTTTTTAGTATTCAAAAATGAAAAAGAAATTCGCATACAACCCATGTTAATTTTTGTAGATGAGCGAATATGAATTAATATTAATTTTTACCGACGTGACGTTTTGAAAGAAATTTCATTAAAAAAATCTTTTTATTTATGATTATCATTGATCTCTAAAATTGCAAATACAATGCTACCTATAATTTGAAATCAGAATGAAATTATCAATATAGATCAGTGTTATTAAAACCGGACCGAACGGTTCAGTTGGAAAAAACCAGAATCGGACTGGAGTCTGATTTGGTTCTTTAATGGGATCGTTTATGTAACTGAATCGGTTCAAATCCGGTTTTTTCTTGGTTTTATTTCAAAACTGACAACCAACCGTTTAGAAAAAGAAAAAACCGATTTTGTGTCAATGGTACCTTTTTAGCCATTTATCCGATCCGTTTCGTATTCGATAAGACGAGTATGGGTAAGGTTTTTTTTTCGTTAGTTTATCGGGTATGGATATGGGTAAGAATTTTTTTTCGTTAACCAAATGAATAAGGGTATGGATAATAACTATTTTGTACCCATTACCCTATAGGATAATTATAAAATCTAAATACATATATTCAATTCAATTTTTGATCCACCTAATTAAATATATATATTCAATTCATTTTTATAAAAAATATTTTAGTAGAAAATGATTGTATTTTTTTTTTATTAAAAATGCAATTACACATATGTGAATTAATGTGTTTTTAATGTTTAATTTGTAAAAGATAATAAAACTAATTATTATATTAGTAATATTCGTTATTATCCGCTACCGTTTTGTTACCCTATAATATTAACAGGTAAGGGTAGGATAGGGTAAAGTCAATTTTTCATGGGTATGAGTAGGGTATGGATAAAGTCAATTTTAATGGATATGGGTATGAAAATGCCTCCACCCGACCTGTACCGTACCCATTGACACCTCTAATCTGAACTGTTGCTTGTGGATATTTGATGGCCCATGCTCCAAGTTTTTCCAAGTTTTTTAAAAATACCCAAATTTATAAATATTTTATTAAAAATAACCAAGGCTTGTGAGAATTTTTAAAAATACCCAAACCGCGAAAAAAATTCGCGGCCTAGAATTTTTAATTGCGCCCCACGAAAAAAATCCTAAGCCCAAGATTTTAATTTTTAATTTTTTAGATTATGTTGTTCAGTTTGTTTGGATTTAAATTAGTTTGAATTGTTAAGTTGGAGGATTGTATGAATTGTTTTAAGTTAGAGTGCTTCTGAGTCCAACTTTGTACCTCTGGTTAATATAGCAAAAATTATTCAAAAATCATGAAAATTGACCGACATGCAGTCTCGACATCATAGAATAAGACTGTGAAGTTTCATACAAAATCTTGAAATAGATCGCGAGATATCATCTCTCAAAAATTATCCCAACTGGTGAAGGAGTGCTTCTGAGCCCAACTTTGCACCTCTGGTTTAACATAGCAAAACATATTCAAAAATCATGAAAATTGACCGACATGCAGTCTTAATATCGTAGAAAAAAGCTGTGAAGTTTCATACAAAATCTCGAAACAGATCGCGAGATATCATCTCTCAAATATTGCCCCAACTGCTGAAAGAGTGTTTCTGAGCCCAACTTTGCACTTCTCAAATATTTGTTCTCATCCTTCAGCAGTTGGGGCAATTTTTGAGAGATGATATCTCGCGATCTGTTTCAAGATTTTGTATGAAACTTCACAGTCTTGTTCTACGATATCAAGACTGCATGTCGGTCAATTTTCATGATTTTTGAAGATGTTTACTATGTTAACCAGAGGTGCAAAGTTGAGCTCAGAAGCACTCTAACTTAACAATTCATACAAATAAAATTTATACAATCCTCCAACTTAACAATTCAAACTAATTTAAATCCAAACAAACTGAACAACATAACCTAAAAAAATTAAAATTAAAATCTTGGGCAGCGGATTTTTTTTGCGAGGCGCAATTAAAAATTCCGGACCGCAGATTTTTTCCGCGGTTTGAATATTTTTAAAAATTCTTGCAAACCTTGGTTATTTTTAATAAAATATTTATAAATTTGGGTATTTTTAAAAAACCCGGCCCGTGCTTCACTAAACGAAGCAATCCTTCTCTTGCACTAAGCAAGATCTTGATTTTGTGCTTGAGTTTTAACCGTTTAGTGGATTTCAAATAGTGTCTCAAAGAGAGAACGTATTTGAGGTCCAATAAGCAAGTATATTGGGAACTAGCTAAGCAATTAAGCATGAATTGGAAGAAAAGGGAAGTGGGGGAGGGGTGGTTTGGCTTAGAACGAATATTGGAAGAACTCAAATGATGAGGGGCTGCTAGTTAGAGAAACCATCTTTTCTATTTTCTTTTCTTTTAGCTACACGTTGGATATTTTATGGTTGTTATTATGTAACCTTTCATGTGTCTATATAAAAAGAATGTAGTGGCCTCCTCTAATCCTCTCTAAGAGAAAATAATTAAACACAATCTCCGCATTTTAAAGGTTAAGATGCAAATAGGAATATATAGTATGTAACATTATAGTAATTTTCATCAAAGAGATGTAAAATTATGGTTATTTTTATATATATCTAAAATATAATATGTATATAATCATTTAAAAAATCATCGGTTGAACCGATTGACTCGCTGGTCCGATCAGTAAACCATTGAACCAAAGTTTTACCGAGTCAACGTCCGGTCTGGTTCTGATAACATTGATATAGATGCTAATTAAGAGTCCATCATTGTACTGTCTAGCTCCTTATTTGTTGAAATTTTATTTGGCAAGTAAAGTGACATAATTATTAACGATTATCTACTAAAAAATATTTTTATAGTTACTAATTATATATATTTTTTCTTAATATATATAACTACTAATATCATGTCTGTGTATTGCAACGGGAACACATTATAAGAAAAAATAATAATAAAAAATAACATATTTTTATAATAAAAAAATAAATCAAAAGAGAAAAAGAGAACATATTAATCTCAACTGTCTAAATATAATATTGTCAAAAGAGAAAAAGTTATAGAAAAATATACAAGTAACAACTATCTACTTTAAAGAATCCATGACTTCTAATTTAAAACAGAAAAGGCATCTATTAACTCGCCTTTTGCAACCAGGTAAATAGGAAAAGGCAAGGGTCATATTCGTGACTTTCTCCCTTTTGTCCTGACAACCTCTTCTCCTCTTACCAGTAAATATGGTAATGTCCTAAAAATTGAATGAAAATTGAAGTACTGGAATGGTAATGTAAAAGCTAACTAAACTGAAACGAAGATTCTAATTAAACTACTAAGAAAATAAGTAGCAGCCTGAAACAATTGATAAATAAAAAATACTCTAAAACAATTGATAATAAAAAGTAGCCTGAAACATTTGTTTTCTCTTTTCTTTAGATTGCTGGTGCAGTAGTAGCAATTGATAAATAAATAAAAAATTTAGAAATAAGTAGAAATCTTCTAATATTACAGCCTAAACAATATAATGAAGAACATGATATCCCGTGAATTCTTACATATTTCAGCAGATAAGTGATAAGCCAAAATTGTATCTATTGAAACCTAGGGTTAGTTATGTAAAATAAGCCACGTTTTGATTAAATTAGGTTTAATTAGGTAAAAATGTCTGAAAGTTCAAGTTACTGCCCTAGTTATGTTTATTTTACAGGTAATCAAGTGTTTGGAGCTTAACGGAGCAAAACAGGTGATTTGTAGCAAGTCAGCATGAAGATTGGAGCAACTGTCATTCATTGCGGCCCGCAATGGTTTTCATTGCGGCCCGCAATGACTTCTACAGTTTCTGCTTTTATTCCTGCACATTCATTGCGGCCCGCAATGGTTTTCATTGCGGCCCGAAATGACTTCTGTAGTTTCTGCTTTTATTCCTGCACATTCATTGCGGCCCGCAATGGTTTTCATTGCGGCCCGCAATGACTTCTGCAGTTTCTGCACGACAAGTTATTAACTGCCTCCATTCATTGCGGCCCGCAATAGAATTCATTGCGGCCCGCAATAAGTCGGTTCAGAGCCCGAATTTGCTATTTTTAGTTATTTATTTAGGATTTGAAGGGGGGATTGAATAGAGGACGGTTAGGGATGAAATTAGGATAGTTTTTAGACAGAAAAGAAGAGAGAAAAGAGAGGAGAAAAAGGAGAGAAAGAAGGGAGAAAAGAACATCATTCGTCAACGGGTTTTATTACTTTTTCTTGCTTTTGGAACTCTTTGAACTCTTTTAATCTCATTTGTGCCTTAGCCATGACCGGCTAAGGACTTTTCTAGGGTTAATAAGGACTGTAATTGAAACTTTTGTTATGATTTAGTTGGTTTTATTCCATATCTTCTTGTTCTTTATTATGATCTATTCTCTATTTTAATTGATTGTGAAGACTTAATCGAAATCACATGAAATCTTAGGATTTGGTATTTGCAATTGAGAAATTGAATATTAAGTCTTGACCATAAAGAATAGGGTATTTGATAGGCTAAGTACCGAGAGGTGACGCGTGTCTTATACGGGCTTCACCCAATAGTTAGGGAATTGTGCCAAGTACCGAGAGGTGACGAATAGTTTTCTAGATAAATTGGGACAGTAAGAACTTAATGACTTTAGATTAGTATAGCCAAGTACCGAGAGGTGACGTTTATTCTAATTTGAAGAAGGTATTAATATAGAGATATCACTTTGTACCTACAGCATCCATCTGTGCCTTCATAAATATAAGATCAAATTTAACAAACCAATTAATCATGACATTAGTGGATAGGAACCCTAAGAAACCCTAATTTCTCTTACTTGTTTAAAACCAAATTTCGCTTTAAGACTTTAGTTTAATTCAGTTTAATCACTACCAAACAAACCTTTTAAACAAACAAAACACTCTTTACTTCACTTTTACTAAATTAAATTGTTAGGTTAGAATTGATATTTCGACTTGTCCCTGTGGAGACGATCCCTAAGTACTACTTGACTAGGTTGTATACTTGCAACCAAATTGAGTATAAATGATATCTCCATATTATATCTAATTTATGGCCCTAATTTACAATGAAACCTGTGCTTTAAAGCCTATGAATGTGGACTTTTTACTTATATTTCGATGAAATGTGGTACTGCTATGCTTTGTTTGGTATTTTGCAGGAAAAAGGGCGAAAAACTGGTTCTGACTACTTTTCATACGGCCCGTATGATATTTTGTACAGGCCGTACAAGAACTGCCCAACCACACAGAAGGATCCACAACAGAGGCACAAAGTCTCCAAGTCAAAGCCCAGGCATACGGCCCGTACGGGATCCTGTACGGGCCGTACAAAGCTGATTCGGAAAATCCAGCTGGAATCTGTATTGAGCACAATTTGAGGAGCCGAAAAGGAAACCCCTGGAGGCGTGATCTGGGGCATTAAAGGAGATATTCCACAGCAGGAAAGGGGATTAATAGCTAATCAATCAATAACTTTCCTATCATTCATTCTATCATTGATTCATGCGAGGTTTGCTTGGACAAGAGAAAAAGAAGAAGAGAAGGGAAGAACGCGAGTTTTGAACGGATCTTCGGATTTTCCACTGTTTTATCATGAACTCTTTTACTTCTTGTTATTTGTGCTATCTCATGAATATGAGTAGCTAATTTACTTTGTTTCTAGGGGTAAGATGTAGTTTCTAGTTTAGTTTTGCTTGTATGCTACTTGGATTTTGTGTTGAACGCTTTGTTTTTACTTTGTTATGTAGTATTTTTATTGCTCTATTTGTGCTTGCTTGAATCTGATTAGTCATCCCGTTAGATGAATGCGCACATCTAAGTGTTAGGAGCCAAGTCTATGAAATTCATTCCAACCGAATAAAGTATATGAAGTAGGGTGAAACCAAGGAGTACCCGAAAGGCGAAACTTTCCTTGAGGCGAAAGTCCTTGGATACTTTTAGTAAACTAACAAGTAACTTAGATAAATTAGGCCAAAATGCGAAAGTTGAGGTTTAACGCATCTAAGAGGGAAGTACTTGAGTCCGGTAATTGGGTATTAGGCCAAAATGCGAAAGTTGAGGTTAAGTATCTAGATCTGGTCAAAAGAAACCCTAAACACAGAATCAACACAGAAAACAGTAGCTGCAGCATTAACTTGAGATTCCATACGGACCGTACGGGAATCTGTACGGGCCGTATGCCTTGAGACTGAACAGAAATGAAATCTGAACCCTGGAAACTCATTTTTATCAATTGGAAACAACTTTAATTATCTTTTATCGTCTTTTAATCAGTAGAATTGTTAGAACTAAAACCAAACCAATTTCTCTCACTTCTAGAATTTCAAGTGATTTTAGGATAAGTCTAGTGTTTTTATTCCGTCCCTGTGGATCGATACCTGAGCATACTCAACGACAGGATAGTACACTTGCTATCTGAATTGACAGAGTATAACAAAGGTTTAAAAAGTATAGCTTGCTATACTGAAACTTTTTGGCATATTCTCGTGCGATCAAGTTTTTGGCGCCGTTGCCGGGGACGGCAACTAAAATTCTATACTTTTTCTTATTTTTGCTTCATTCTAGATTTTAATTTTAATTTTTCGTATTCCATCTTTGCAGGAACATACTGGAAGAGTCACTGCCCAAGAACCACTACCATCTCAGAAGCAAAGGGCAAACTTCCATCTCATTTGTTCCAGCGCCACCACATCTGTCACCTCTCCGTACGGCCCGTACAAAATTCATACAGGCCGTACAAACCGGCAACAGAGGCCAGACAGATCCAGAACAAAGCAAAATGAACAACCACGGTGCTGAACAAGATCCACTCAACGAGGGTACTGGACAAGGTCAACCCAACGAGGATCAATACTCTGATGACGAAGGAGCAAACTATGCGCCAAGGACGTTGCGAGAGTTCAATGTCCCGAGAGCTGGAGATGTTAGAGGAGCAATCCGATTGCCAAGGATTGTCGGCAACCAACCCAACTTCAATCCGGGCGTTGTCAACATCGTGCAGCAAAACACATTCCATGGCATGGATCATGAGGATCCGCATGCCCATGTTCAGACTTTCCTTGAATGCTGTGCCACCATTAAAATTAATGGCGCAATAGCTGATTATATTAGACTTGCTTTATTTCCTTTCACTCTTAGGGATAAAGCCAAGAAATGGTTAGGGTCATTACCAAGGGATTCAATCACCACTTGGAGGGAATTGTCCAAACTGTTTTTGACCAGATTTTTCCCCCATAAAAGAACTGCCAAGGTTAGGACCCAACTGACCAGTTTTAGACAAAGGTCTGATGAACCACTGAATGAGGCCTGGGAAAGGTTTAGGGAATTGCAATACTCTTGCCCACATCATGGTATTCCCGAATGGTTACTCATTCAATCTTTTTATGCTGGTTTAACTGATACCACTCGTACTTCTGTAGATGCAGTTGCAGGTGGAGCTCTCATGGATCGAGACGCTACCGAGGCAATAAACTTAATCGATAATATGGCGACTAACCAACAGTGGTCCGGCCGAGAGGGCAATCGAGCAACTGGAGGAGGCCGACTTGAGGTCGATCAGATCACTGCTCTCACCGCCAAATTGGATGCCATGCAGAAGGCTTTTGACAAGATGAGTGTCAAAGCACTTGGTAATCAGCGACCACAGTCTTGTGTTATGTGTGGAGACGAAGGGCACGAGTATGAGAATTGCCCGCTTACACAAAGGGATGAAGGGCCCGAGCAAGTTAATTCTCTCAACAATGAACCATCTTACTTTCCACAACCTCCTTTCAGTCGAACCTATTTCAAGGATCCGATTGAACAACAGAATTGGAGGTGGGAGCAAAACAATCCCACACAATTCAACAACAACCCTTCTGGCAGCAACAACAATAACAACCGCAACTTCTACAACAATGCTGCATTCAATAACTCAAACAACCGAGCACCATATTCTGGACCATCCAAGCCCTATGTTGCCCCTGCAGTAGAAAACTTCATGCATGAACAAGGGAAGATGAATCAAATGATTTTCGATCAAATGCAAGCGATTAGTGCTCAATTGGTCAGTTTGGCCCAAAATAAACCTCAAAGTGGGAGCCAAACCACACCACCACAACCTGGAATGCTACCAAGCCAGCCAGAGATCAACCCCAGGGGAGAGGCCAAAGCAGTAACATTGCGAAGTGGGATACAGTACCAAGGACCAGCCATACCTGTCGAGCCAGAAGCCGACCATACGGTCCGTACGAATCCCATACGGCCCGTACCGACACCCCCTGTGATTTCCGAGCAGCCAGAACCTGAACTGATTGAAGTTGTAACTGAGAGGACAGACCATACGGCCCGTACGAAAACTGTACAGCCCGTACAGAATGAATCCGACAGACAGAAAAAGAAAGTGACCGAGAAACCACCGCCCTACCGGCCACCAGTACCATTTCCACAGAGACTAGCCGAAACCCGACTCAATGAACAGTTCTCAAACTTTCTTGGAATTCTCAAGCAATTGCACATTACCATCCCATTCACCGAGGCTTTGACCCAAATGCCAACCTATGCTAAGTTTCTCAAAGATATCCTATCCAATAAACGAAGCTTAGGGGGCGTGAGACGGTGAAACTCACAGGGCAGTGCAGCGCAATCTTGAGTAGCGAGCTCCCGCCAAAACTAGAAGATCCGGGCAAATTCTCCATTCCTTGCCAAATCGGGAAAGCTACCATTAAGCGAGCACTATGTGACTTAGGTTCCAGCGTGAGTCTCATGCCACGCACTATCTTTGAGCGCATGGGAGTAGGCGAGCTCAAACCCACGCGCATGACTTTACAGCTTGCTGATTCTTCTGTCAGGCTACCACTTGGGATAGTGGAGGATGTGCCAGTTCTGGTTGGCAAGTTTTATGTACCTGTTGACTTTGTTGTCATGGAGATGGAGGAGGACAAGGAAATCCCTATCATTCTGGGACGACCATTTTTAAAGACAGCTCGAACACTCATTGACGTGGAGAATGGAACCCTGACTCTGCGGATTGGAGACGAAAAGGTCCAGTTCAACCTCAATCGAGCTATGAAGTACCCATCTGAACCAGACGAACCAGAAACATGTTGCGCGATCGACGTGGTTGACCAATTGGTCAAGGAACAAAGCCGTGAGGATTATGGTAAATTTTTTAAAAAATATCCTGATTGTTTATCTGAATTGCAGGAGAAGAAAGCTGCTCAAGAGAAGGTGCTTGCAACAGAAGCAAAGTCTGACACTCTGGAGGACCTGACACACGGACTGCATGCATCTCACACGGTCCGTGCACCACAATCCGAGAAGCTGGAGATGGCACACGGGGCGCACAAGGCTCACACAGGGGCAGTACACGGATCAGACTCATCTCATACGGACCGTACCCCAGCCCAGACAGAGCAACCAACTCCTGAACTCAAACCATTTCCAGCCAACCCCAACCTCTTGGATGATTTGAGAGCTCTGCAAATGAGGATTTGGAGTTTTATAATGCAAGCTCAGCAAATTGTGATCGGAGATTTGATCGAGAAGTTCACATGCACGAAACCAGCCACCTGCCATACCAGCAGAATCAGCGCCAGTTCACACGGACCGTACAGATATCATCCGGGCCGTGCAGACCAGCACACCATCCGTGCACCTCAGAGGTGGGCGCTCCGCCCAGATCCACCTGACCCACCTCCCACCGATCGGTGAGGCACCCCCGCTTCACCCCTCACTCCATGTCTGGTTAGTTTCCATATTTTCTTCTATTTACTTTTTCTTGTGTAAATTCAAGCATTGAGGACAATGCTTCATTCAAGCTTGGAGGGGTGGAATAGAAGAAAATTGTATCTGCATTTTAGGTCATGTTTATTTTTCAAAATTTTGTATTTTTAGGTGGAAAATTTGTGTGAATTGTGAGAATTAGGGTTCAATTCGAGAAATTTTGGTTGTGAAATTGGTTGAATTAGGGAAATTGGAAATAACCACACGTTTGGTTGAAAGAACTGTATACGATAGTCTGTTTTGGGACTTTGTAGAATTGAATTGAATTGTGCCAAGAAAGCATTTGAAACCGGAATATGCCTTGTAAAAATAGAAAAATGGGATTTCAAAATAATAGAAAGATTTGGATATCCATTGGTATGAATGAATATCATTGGATGTGTGTATTCATGATGTATACGAGGATAAAAGATAAAAAAATTCTTGAAAAGAATGAAAAGATGGAGAATATAAGAGTACTGGCAATAAGCCATGATTTGGCGCCTTTGAGCTCGTCTCCCATACGGACCGTACCCAGATCATACGGGCCGTACACCTAAAAAAAATGGTGCCTTTACATACATCAACACACGAAGTCTGTGACCTTTCTGACCTAAGCTTGTTCCAAGCTTGGGGGAATTCAAAGAAAAACAAATCACCACAAATGAGGGCATAAATTCGGTGAAAGAATGAACTATTGATGCGTTTAATTTCTTAGTTCTTACAAATAGCAATTCATTCTTGAAGTTAGGGTTTGATCAATTGAATTGTGGGGTGAATCAAGTTGACCAAAGGAAACCAAGTTACTATCCAAAATAACTCTAATGAATTTCTAACGAACGCAAGATCATGCACATTTTTTCTCTTAGTAGATTAACCTGCATTTAGGTAAGTCCAACAACCAAAACCACACCTAAGTTAGAATTTTGCTTGAGGACAAGCAAAGTTCAAGCTTGGGAGAATTTGATATCTCCATATTATATCTAATTTATGGCCCTAATTTACAATGAAACCTGTGCTTTAAAGCCTATGAATGTGGACTTTTTACTTATATTTCGATGAAATGTGGTACTGCTATGCTTTGTTTGGTATTTTGCAGGAAAAAGGGCGAAAAACTGGTTCTGACTACTTTTCATACGGCCCGTATGATATTTTGTACAGGCCGTACAAGAACTGCCCAACCACACAGAAGGATCCACAACAGAGGCACAAAGTCTCCAAGTCAAAGCCCAGGCATACGGCCCGTACGGGATCCTGTACGGGCCGTACAAAGCTGATTCGGAAAATCCAGCTGGAATCTGAATTGAGCACAATTTGAGGAGCCGAAAAGAAAACCCCTGGAGGCGTGATCTGGGGCATTAAATGAGATATTCCACAGCAGGAAAGGGGATTAATAGCTAATCAATCAATAACTTTCCTATCATTCATTCTATCATTGATTCATGCGAGGTTTGCTTGGACAAGAGAAAAAGAAGAAGAGAAGGGAAGAACGCGAGTTTTGAACGGATCTTCGGATTTTCCACTGTTTTATCATGAACTCTTTTACTTCTTGTTATTTGTGCTATCTCATGAATATGAGTAGCTAATTTACTTTGTTTCTAGGGGTAAGATGTAGTTTCTAGTTTAGTTTTGCTTGTATGCTACTTGGATTTTGTGTTGAACGCTTTGTTTTTACTTTGTTATGTAGTATTTTTATTGCTCTATTTGTGCTTACTTGAATCTGATTAGTCATCCCGTTAGATGAATGCGCACATCTAAGTGTTAGGAGCCAAGTCTATGAAATTCATTCCAACCGAATAAAGTATATGAAGTAGGGTGAAACCAAGGAGTACCCGAAAGGCGAAACTTTCCTTGAGGCGAAAGTCCTTGGATACTTTTAGTAAACTAACAAGTAACTTAGATAAATTAGGCCAAAATGCGAAAGTTGAGATTTAACGCATCTAAGAGGGAAGTACTTGAGTCCGGTAATCGGGTATTAGGCCAAAATGCGAAAGTTGAGGTTAGGTATCTAGATCTGGTCAAAAGAAACCCTAAACACAGAATCAACACAGAAAACAGTAGCTGCAGCATTAACTTGAGATTCCATACGGACCGTACGGGAATCTGTACGGGCCGTATGCCTTGAGACTGAACAGAAATGAAATCTGAACCCTGGAAACTCCTTTTTATCAATTGGAAACAACTTTAATTATCTTTTATCGTCTTTTAATCAGTAGAATTGTTAGAACTAAAACCAAACCAATTTCTCTCACTTCTAGAATTTCAAGTGATTTTAGGATAAGTCTAGTGTTTTTATTCCGTCCCTGTGGATCGATACCTGAGCATACTCAACGACAGGATAGTACACTTGCTATCTGAATTGACAGAGTATAACAAAGGTTTAAAAAGTATAGCTTGCTATACTGAAACTTTTTGGCATATTCTCGTGCGATCAATAAACTAGGATTTATTACTTGCATAAGAGATATAAATATCACATCAAGTTTTTTGGCGCTGTTGCCGGGGACAACGGTGAATATTATTTCAGACCTAAGTAATTTAGTTAGTAATTGTTTTTAATTTTCTTTTGCTTTCTTTCTCTCTCATTTTTCAGGTTGAAACCTGGCAGAGGAACCTCCAACCCCGAACGCCACAGATTTGGTTGAGTGGTTTTCTAGGAAGGGGTCAACTCATTTTTTCTACGAGAGAAGATACAAACACCCTACAAGGGGACCTTTCTTGCACTTAAGTCCGCGCCGGTTAGACATGGCAACCGGAAATGAAGATGTTCGTTTTCAAAACCTTCAGAGAGAACGGAATCAGATGGCTGATGAACTTCAACAACTACGGGCAGCCGCTGTTGAAAGAGAAAACAATGAAGCAGCTGATGCCAACCGCCTTTTGAGAGACTTCACAGCACCTAGGGCTGAGGAAATCCACCTTGGCTATACGGCACCTACTATCAATGCTGAAGAATATCAAATTCCGCCTGAATGGGTTAGCATGGTGCAGCGTAATCTGTTCCATGGTCTTCTTCACGAAGATGCCACACAACACTTAGCCAATTTTGAAGAAATCTGCAGCACGATTAAGGTACAAACTGTTTCTCCCAAAAATCTTAAAGTAATGGCCTTTACTTTTTCTCTTGCAGATAAGGCTAAAGGTTGGATAAGGGGACAACGGCCCGAGAACATGAATACTTGGCCTAAGGTGGCAAATGCCTTTCTCAACAAATTCTTTTCACCGTCCAAAACAAACTCCTTGCGCCATCAAATCCACAATTTCCGACAGAAACCAGATGAAACCATGAGTGAGGCGTGGGAGAGATTTCAAGAACTGCAGAGGTGCTGTCCTCACCATGGTATCGAGGGGTGGAATTTATTGCAAATCTTCTACAACAGTCTCATGCCACAGGACAAGGGTATGTTAGACGCAGCTGCTGGAGGGAGTCTCATGAATAAAGGGGCTATTGATGGATACAAGTTGGTTGATGACATGGCTCTCAACCAAAGCCAATGGCACAACCCTAGGGAGACACCGATGATCATGCAGCGGGGGACGAAAGAAGTGAATTCGAATCCGAACTTGGCTGCAGAAATTGCCGCTTTGAATCGCAAAATTGATCAAATGAGCGTAAACTCGGTAAACAATTCCTCTCCTCTTCCTTGTTCAATTTGTGGTGGTACCGATCACCTAGCAATTAATTGTGGCCTAAGTAATGAGAGTAGTATTGAAGAGGTTAATGCAATTAACCAAGGTAATTTCAAACCAAATAACAACCCTTACTCCAATACTTACAACCCCGGTTGGAGAAATCATCCAAATTTTTCGTGGAGACAAAATGACCAACCGACCCAAGGTAATCAACACAACCAAGGTAACTCAAACTATAATAGACCAAATCAAGGTTATGGTACCCAAGGGTATGGTTCTAATGTACAACCGAAATCCAATCTCGAATCAATGATGGAGACTTTCATGACAAGTCAAAATCAAAAGTTTGATGAATTGACCAAAAAGGTAGATTTGTTGGCAACCCAAAATAAAATGCTTGAAAACCAAGTTGCACAACAAGCTACACAATTCTCTCACCAACCGGGCACCCTTCCGCCAAAACCCGAGAACAATCCCAAGGATGTCAAGGCGGTTAGGCACATGCTTCGCAGCGGTATGCAATATGAGGATCCACCTTTGCCAAAGAGTGACTACGTGCAACCGCAAGGTGAAGAGACAAGAGGCAATGATGAGCACATCTCCACACATGAGGATTCCGCCTCGAAGGAAACTACTCCAATTGCACCAAGCAACCATGCCAACCAAGCAAAGCCATCTCAAGATGAGTCGCCAAAGGTAAGTGCACAAGTACCTCTCTACACTCCTCCTCACAAATACGCACCTTTTCCTGGTAGACTTAAGAATGAGAAAACCGACAAACAATTTGCCAAATTCCTTGAACTGTTGAAACAATTGCATGTAAACCTACCATTGACTGAGGTAATGACCCAAATGCCGGTTTACACCAAATTTTTCAAGGACATTATTTCAAATAGGCGTAAACTTGAAGAAGTACAAATGGTATCCTTAGACACGAACGGTAGTGCCATGGTAATGAATGAATTGCCCAAAAAGTTGGATGATCCGGGTAAATTTTCCATACCATGTTCAATCGGAAATGTCCAATTCAAACGTGCACTTTGTGATCTAGGAGCAAGCGTAAGTCTTATGCCAAAGTCGGTGTATGATAGGTTAGGTGTTGGGGAACTTAAGCCGACTAGAATATCTCTTCAATTGGCAGACCAATCGGTTAAGCTACCTTTAGGAGTGGTAGAGGACTTGCCAATTCAAATTGGGAAGTTCTTTGTACCAATAGATTTTGTTGTGGTTGACATGGATGAGGACATTCATACACCACTCTTGTTAGGTAGACCATTTCTCAATACAGCAAAAGCTGTAATTTATGTTCATGATGGAATTATAACAATGAATATTGGTGAAGAAAAATTAAAATTCGATATCAAAAGATCTATGAGATATCCATCTAACGATCAAAGTGTTTTTAGTGTTGATATTCTTGACAGGTTGATAGATGAAGAGCTCATGAACAACTTGAGGAAGGGTTCCTTTGAGTATTGGATGGATCAGGAGTGCGAAAAACTCAACAAAACGAGCTCTGTTGATGTCTTTGCGGCCCGAAATGACAATCCTTGCGGTCCGCAACATCTACAGTCAGAGAAGAAAGAAAATCACGATTCTATTGCGGTCCGCAACCACTTCTTCCACGGTCCGCAACATCTACAGTCAGAACACCTGAATCCACCAGAACTTATTGCGGCCCGCAATGAATCTATTGCGGCCCGCAGTAAACCCTTCCAGAAGGACAAGAAGCCTATTCTAAACCTGATTTTTCAAGTTTCGACCGCTGAAATCCTTCATAACTTTGCCGAAACCTCGGAGGATGCGCCCAAAGTAGAAATTTGGAGCGAGCGAACAGGAACATTTAAAGTAAATGGGCAGCGACTCAAGGTGTACAACTACGGAGAACCGGTTGAAGGGATGACAAGCATCTCCCTTACCGATGCCTGAACGAACTAGAAAAGGAGAATGGTCAAGCTCGAGACGCTAAACGAGCGCTTCTTGGGAGGCAACCCAAGTCCTTCTCGATCCTTCCATCTACTCGTACCGCCATCTCTCCGCCTCTATGACGGTTCTTCACACAAGTTAAGCTTTCATATTTCTTTCTATTTACTTTTTAGTTTTAGATTTATGCATTGGGGACAATGCTTAATTTAAGCTTGGGGGATGGGAATGGGAAGAAATTGTATCTTTACAATGCATGTTTAATTATTTTTTTCAAAATTTAGGATTTATAACATTGAATTTTTACTTGACCATGAATAAGATTTGTGATTTTGAACTTAAATGCTTGAAATTGCAAATTTGTCAAGATGTTTTACGAAGTTATAAAAATAGAGTCTTGCATAATTGGACTTAATTGTTTGAAAATGCATAAAGTATAAAATCATGTTTAATTTTTGTGTAAATTTTAACGAGTTTTAGGAATACCCTTGGAATAATTTGAAATAACTCCATAAATTGACGAAAAACTTAGTAGAAATAAAGGTTTACGAAAATGAACACTTAGATATTTAAATTTATTTTTTTTGAAAATGCAACTTATATGTAGAAAATAAATTTAGAAAGATCGGGATATTCATGAGTATGATTTAATGCATATGGATGTGTGTATTCATGATATTTTGCAAAAAAATTGTTCAAAAAAAAAAAAAAAAAAAAATTTAAGAAAATAAGATTCCGCTTGCTTATGTTACGGCGATATGACGTACTTATAGCAATGAATCATTGACACTTTGCTCCGCTAGTTTGCCCGATAAAGTGACCGGGTTCGCACTAAACATGTGAATTCGTGTCATGGAAGGGTTGAACCATGAGCATGCAAATGCACTTTTGAATTAAAACGGTTGGGTATGGATTAGCTACCCATAACTAACCGGTTTTGTCCTAAGGAGTGTCATCAAATAAAAGCAACAAAAGAAAAATTAAATTTTGTAAATATCAACACACGATGTCCGCGACTTTCTAACCTAAGCTTGATCCAAGCTTGGGGGATTTTTAAAAGAATTTTCACAAATAAGATTGCATTTTTTGTAACAAATTTAGATAACCGAAGTTTACAAATTCTAAGTCTTTAAGAAAATAAAAAGTTAGAGTAATCGAATTGTGGTGTGAAGTATGATTAACCAAGGGTTGAACTTTAGATTTGTAGAAATTTATATTGAGGTTTCTAAACTTTGGCAAGCTCATACAAATTTTACAATTTAAAAATGTATATTTGATATAAGGTTAAATTAGAGATCGAATTGTATTTCAAGTTTAGATGTTGCTTGGGGACAAGCAATGTTTAAGCTTGGGGGAATTTGATAAGCCAAAATTGTATCTATTGAAACCTAGGGTTAGTTATGTAAATTAAGCCACGTTTTGATTAAATTAGGTTTAATTAGGTAAAAATGTCTGAAAGTTCAAGTTACTGCCCTAGTTATGTTTATTTTACAGGTAATCAAGTGTTTGGAGCTTAACGGAGCAAAATGGGTGATTTGTAGCAAGTCAGCATGAAGATTGGAGCAACTGTCATTCATTGCGGCCCGCAATGACTTCTACAGTTTCTGCTTTTATTCCTGCACATTCATTGCGGCCCGCAATGGTTTTCATTGCGGCCCGCAATGGTTTTCATTGCGGCCCGAAATGACTTCTGCAGTTTCTGCTTTTATTCCTGCACATTCATTGCGGCCCGCAATGACTTCTGCAGTTTCTGCACGACAAGTTATTAACTGCCTCCATTCATTGCGGCCCGCAATAGAATTCATTGCGGCCCGTAATAAGTCGGTTCAGAGCCCGAATTTGCTATTTTTAGTTATTTATTTAGGATTTGAAGGGGGGATTGAATAGAGGACGGTTAGGGACGAAATTAGGATAGTTTTTAGACATAAAAGAAGAGAGAAAAGAGAGGAGAAAAAGGAGAGAAAGAAGGGAGAAAAGAACATCATTCGTCAACGGGTTTTATTACTTTTTCTTGCTTTTGGAACTCTTTGAACTCTTTTAATCTCATTTGTGCCTTAGCCATGACCGGCTAAGGACTTTTCTAGGGTTAATTAGGGCTGTAATTGAAACTTTTGTTATGATTTAGTTGGTTTTATTCCATATCTTCTTGTTCTTTATTATGATCTATTCTCTATTTTAATTGATTGTGAAGACTTAATCGAAATCACATGAAATCTTAGGATTTGGTATTTGCAATTGAGAAATTGAATATTAAGTCTTGACCATAAAGAATAGGGTATTTGATAGGCTAAGTACCGAGAGGTGACGCGTGTCTTATACGGGCTTCACCCAATAGTTTAGGGAATTGTGCCAAGTACCGAGAGGTGACGAATAGCTTTCTAGATAAATTGGGACAGTAAGAACTTAATGACTTTAGATTAGTATAGCCAAGTACCGAGAGGTGACGTTTATTCTAATTTGAAGATGGTATTAATATAGAGATATCACTTTGTACCTACAGCATCCATCTGTGCCTTCATAAATATAAGATCAAATTTAACAAACCAATTAATCATGACATTAGTGGATAGGAACCCTAAGAAACCCTAATTTCTCTTACTTGTTTAAAACCAAATTTCGCTTTAAGACTTTAGTTTAATTCAGTTTAATCACTACCAAACAAACCTTTTAAACAAACAAAACACTTTTTACTTCACTTTTACTAAATTAAATTGTTAGGTTATAATTGATATTTCGACTTGTCCCTGTGGAGACGATCCCTAAGTACTACTTGACTAGGTTGTATACTTGCAATCAAATTGAGTATAAACTAGGATTTATTACTTGCATAAGAGATAGAAATATCACATCAATAAGAAAATTTCAATTTAACATTTCAAGCAAAGCGCCGTTGAAATTTTAACATACCTTCAAAGTACCATTCATTAGAAAAAGTCGTCAGTTGTTTGTTCTAGAAGCACAGAAAGATTGAACACCTAATTCAAAACATAAAAAAAAAATATATATTTTCTTATTAATTTTCAGAAGTAGAGATTGATTGTTGTATTCTAACTAATTTGTTAAAAGAAAAATAATAAATATACTCTAAATGCAAATACTTACTGATTTTGAACTTGTCATAGCAATTCTAAGAAAATATGAGAAAGATGTTAAGAATAATAAGCATTTTATCTAAATAGACTGTTTGAACTGGTACAAGACATAGAAAGCAGGTACAGTACTGTTTTTAAACTGGTATTAGACATAGAAAATTGGTACAATACTATTTTTATTTTTTATTTTTTAAACGTTCCATATATATTTAGAAGCATGAAATTGAGATCAAAACTTAGAACTCTATTCTTTCATTATTGAAAATAAGAATGTTATGTGTATGTGACAAAATCTCTTGAATCAATCTATACTGTATAGATTATTCAACATCAGATTTTTAGAAGACAATCACATAATACTTGAAAGTTAAGTATTTTTAATTTTTAACAACTCCTTACACATAGGTCTCTTATTCTTATTTATTTATATTTTTTACGATGATTTGTAATAGTAAGCTTGTTTATTTTAGAATCACTAAGTGCTTTGCATAAGATCAACTTGTGTTGGTCATTACACATTTATATGTTTTACCTATTTACATATGCATTCTTATAATAATTTTTAAAAAAAAATACACCTATTGATTTGTAACAATGATTAGTGCACATGATTTTATATAAATCTACACCTCATGAACACTATCTATCTAGAGACCTAGATTCATATTTAAAAAAAAAGAAAAAGTTCTCGTTCATTCTGTTTGTCCATTGTCTATCCACAGTCTTATCCGACTTCCAATTTAACTGCCTTTGGTCCCCATAACGATCTCATCTCCTCCTATTTAAAGAGAGAGATACGATCTGCCCAAACACAACACAAATTAAACCCTTCTCAACCAGAGAAGCTAAGTTCTTGCTCGAAGGCTCGAAGCCCAAATACTCTGATACCGTGATACGCATCTCCAAATGGCAACTACGACACGGTGGCCATGTCATCCTCTTCACCTATCTCAACACCATCACCGTTTCTCCACCTTGCACTACCGCCACCGCCGGTACCACGTCACCGTCCACACGTTTGGTCGGAGTGACATAGACGGCTTCATGCGCCGGATCGCCTCTGGTGAGGCTCTGAAGGATGACATAGACGGCTTCATGCGCAGAACGACTCGCTTTCGAGGCTCGTCTAGCTGCTCAACGAATCGACTATAAGTACTCCATCTCATGCCAGCTGGATGAGGTGGCGCGCTCTGCCACCGTCAAGGCACGAGAGATTGACGCTGAGCTGGGGATTGGTCGGTGGTGGAAGTCTTTCACGGCTGATTTCTCGAGAAACTGGCCTAGGGTTGGCTACTTTTATACTCCCTGTTCATTTGTTCCTATAAAAGTTGCTCCAAAATACTTCAAGAATTACCTATTATCCACTTGTTTTGCAATTTGCATAACCGGACAGAGCTCAATAGTTACTCAAAAACACCGATTGGCAGGAGTTTAGTTGTGAGTGCTTTTTAACATATACTGTGTGTGGTGAATATTATTATTTTGTTAAACAGATAATATATATATGTTTAGATTCATAATTTTTACAGTATATATGGAATTGATTTATAATTTAAATTTAAAATTTTTACAATATTGATTGTTTGTAGGTTGTATGTTTTATTTTTTGAAATTTTGTAGTTTTTTATATTTTATCTTATCATTTTCATATGCTTATTTAACATTATTGAAATTTTATAGTTTTTACGTTTTGTTTTCACAGTTTAAATTCACAATTTTACTGTATTGAAAATTTATATTTTTTAAAGTGTGTTTTAATCATTTTCATCTGCTAATTTTACATTGTTGTAAATTTATAGTTATTACTTTTTATTCTTGCAGTTTACGTTTACAATTTTATTATTGAAAATTGACATTTTTTAAATATTATTTAATCTGCTAATTTCAAAATTTTGTAATTTTATAGTTTTTACCTTTTGATTTCACAATTTATTTTGATAATTTTACAGTATTGAAAATTAATTTTTTTAAACATTATATTTTATCGTTTTCATCTGTGAATTTTGCATTTCTGTAATTTTATAATTTATACATTTTATTTTTATAGGTAAAGTGATCAATTTTACAGTATTCAATATTTTGATGATTTATTTGTGTGTTCATTAAATCGAGAAAAAAGAAAAAAAAATTAATCGAAAAATTTAATTTTGCCTTTTTATCACGTTTTTTGTCAAAATAACTGCTAATAACTAACATTAACTGTCAATAACTCACTATAACTGTAATTTTCGAAAGTACAGTTTGAAAGTACAATTTTTTGTTTTGTTGTGCAAGTTACAATCTGTTTTTAACTATCATGGAACTACTTCAAATAGTTGCTGAATGTTTTATTATTAACTGATATATTTTATGTGATATATTGTATAATTATACAGCACGTAGAAGTAGTTTTACAGTATTCGTGAAAGTACAAGTTGTAGACAAATAGTGGATAAAAATCTGTGGACAATTGCACGTCAATAAGGTTGCTACTGGGTCAAAACTGAAAAATATTTATTTATTACATTATTGTAACTTTATATTTTATTTCTAGAGTGACATAATTGAAGTTTCCTGATCGAATGGTTAGTGGGTCTTCTAAAAGAATCCACGATCGTTAACTTGATTTTATAATTATTTGGATCGGAATATAAGTACTAATAATAATTGTAATATGAGGTGGAATCTAATTACACTATTTTATGGTAACACATCATGACACTATGTTATTATAAGTTATTTTTGTGATTTCAAAATTCAAATAGTCGGTCCGAACCATTCAACATGATCTCCATATTAAAATGTGCTTGGAGATCAAATTTTACATTTTTTGATTTTTTTTTTAGTATTTATTAAGATGTGCACACAATTTTGTACCATTGAAAAATAACATTTTTTTTTAAAAAAAATTCTAAATAATTAGTAATAAATTTTCAAAAAAATGTAAAATTTGATTTTTCAAGCACATTTTAATATGGACATTACATTGAACGGTTCGAATCGGCTATTTAAATTTTAAAATCACAAAAATAACTTATAAAAATATGGTGTCAAGATGTGTCACCATAAAATTATATAATTAGACCCCTCCTCGAAATGGTTAGATATCAAGTCATCTAATATTCTTTTCAAATTTATGAAGTTACTGCAAAATATTTTTTTATTTGAATTCCGATTCTATGACCTCTCTAGTTGTTCGCTAACTTACTTGTGTTTTTTAAATGAAACCCGATTACCTATGTTTTTTTTTTTCTTCTTCTTTTTAAAGTTAAAGCCCTATTGAAATGTGTGTGCTTTTTTTTAGATTACGGACTAAATTTTCTAAATGTCTTCCGGGTGAGGCTTTTTGCATTGTGCGGGTTTGAGTTCTTACCATTGGATTCATTACATTTATGTGGAAAATAATTAAACCCGTATACTTATTTTCTTATTAACCTTCTCTACCTTTTTTTTCTTTTCCATTTTTACCGAACTTCTTCATATTCAACTTTTCTATATCTTCTGTAACGGGCACTTTATGTATATCAATTCAACGGGTAAAATAAAGAGGTGTAATGGGTTAAAAAAAATTGTCGCAGAAAAAAAAAAAATACCTGGAGCTAGGGGTGTAAACGAGCTGGGCTTTAGCTCGGCTCGTTTATTTTGGCCCAAGCCTGGACCGAGCGAGCTCGACCTAGGTCACCCGAGCCAAAAACTCCTGGCTCGCTCGTGACAAGCTCATTTAAAAAAATTAAGAAATCATCCAGCAGGCACATCTTCAAGCAACTGAATCTCATATCCTTTCTTTCCAGACAAAAAATACATCAATTTTACATAATTACGCTTTTGAAAATGGAACTAGAGTTAAATTTATACTGGGCTAAATTCTAAATTCACTATAGCTTAACGAGCCGAGCTGGCCCGGTCCGAGCTGATTCTTAGCTCAGCTCGTTTATTTTGGCCCGAGCTTGAACCGAGCTGACTCGTTAACAGCTCGGTCCACTACCGAGCGAGCTGTTAGCGAGTGAAGAGCCGAGCCGCGAGCTTTTTTGACAGCCCAGCTGGCGCATGACTTCAACCCCGTCATGGAGCGAATCAACACGTGACAGCACATAATTGTATTTTTCTTTCTTTTTCTTATGTACATTTTTTTAACAAACGATTGCTTATTGCTTGTGTACAGAAGTGCATAATTTGTTATTTTCTTTCGGCAACATAATTGGTTACGTTGTTATTTATACACTTTCCTAATTTTTATCCATCTTTTGCACAGGATCCCTCCTAACAAAAAATATACAATTAAGTTCAGACATTGATTGTTTTTAATATTTTTAGTATGTGTACCTTCTTTCATAAATTTCACATTGAGGTAATTTTCTTTTAAATAATGTTCCTCTAATTCGTGCGAAGAAAGTAGATCAGTATAAAGTATATTTTAACGCTGAAAAAATATACATCGTGACAGAAATTTAAAATTTTGTCTGCAAAACACACTTTTTACTAGAAACCGGGCGATCCTTTTCGTAAGAAAAATAATATCGGCCCAGAAAATAGGCTTGGGAGTAAAGTTTTATATGAATCAATTTAATAGTAGCCCGTTGGATTACTTTATTGCTTTGTAGGCAATAATTCTAACTTTTTGGAACGTATATCAAAGTTATAAACAACATTTTCCATTTCATTCGGCCCAAAAAAACACATTTTCCATTTCTTCAAGTTTACAACATCTTACCCGGCCATTTTTATTAATATCCTAAAAAAAAAAAAAATTTAAAACTCCTCCTGCATCCTTTTTTTTTTTTTTAAATGCTCCAACCGCCTGGTCCACGGGCGACCCAAATCCTCTAGCAGACCTCCCGGGCCAAGGGCGGTCCACTAGGGACCAGACCGCCTGGGGGCCAGGCGATCCTCTATTTTTTTTTTTTTAGAGATCTTAATATTTTGATTTAAATAATTTTATGAAGAAAAAGTTTTCCTGTTTAAGGTGTACGCTAAAAAATAAGGCATTTGATATATTTATGAAGTGATGTCGTAACTCTTTATAACTTTAATTTTATTTGTCAGTTGGATATCACAAGTCTAAAGATAACACTAATTAAGGACTTGGCCTTGATTCTTAATAATTTATTTTATTCAAATATACACAAAGAAATATAGTTAGATTGCATCAATGATGTCAACTTTTTCTTTTTTCTTTTTAGAGAATAATTGGATTATTTGATTACTGTCAACATATATCATTTGCTCGGAGATAAGAAAACGAACACAATAAATAATAAATATATTTTAAAATAATTATATGAATAATTCTTGAATAATCTTAGGCTTTTGACTAAACAAAATACCGATCGTTGTATGTCTACTGCAGAATGAAAATTTAAACTGAATTTTGAGGTGCTAAACGGCTTTTTTTTTTAATTATGATGCTTTCGATGCTCAGGGGGTACTCCCCGTGGCGATATTCGGATCTGTTTCATCACCCCATTTTCTAGCCAAAGTTATGGTTGTTTAAAGTTTTTTCAAAAGCTGAACTTTAGAAATAACTAACTGTAGAACAATCCAAATAAATTGAAATTTGTGTCAATTTTGTATATTTTTGAATGCTCTACATGCTGGTGTAATCACTTTTGCAGTTTGGTCCTTAATTTGATATACATATACATATATTCAGTATTTTAAAATAGGGCCGCATTTGCACCGCATGGGCTATATATGTATATATCTACGTGAGGTTGGCTACTATGCTTATATAAGCATATCCCTACATATGCTTATAACTCATTTTTGTATTTTCAATGTCCAAATAGTCGATCTGAACCGTTAGATGTGATCTCTATATTGAAATGTACTTGGAGACCAAATTTTACATTTTTATGAATTTTTTTACTATTTATTAAGCCACTTTAAATATCGCTGATTCAACGGTGGCTTCTGATTTTACTGTTTTGTTAAGCCACCGTTGGATCAGCGATTTTCAAAGTGGCTTAATAAATAGTGGAAAAATTCAGAAAAATATAAAATTTGGTCTCCAAGCACATTTCAATATAGATATCACATCTGGCGGTTCAGATCGACCATTTGGACATTGGAAATACAAAAATGAGTTATAAGCATATGTGGGGATATGCTTATATAAGCATAGTAGCCAACCTCTATATATAATATATGTATAATATAGAGATGGACTTGGGTGAGCCATGGCTCACCAAGCGTTTGTATTCCACGCTATATTTTCATTTTGAAAGTCCAAATGACCGATCTGAACCGTTAGATGTGATCTCTATATTGAAATGTGCTTGGCGACCAAATTTTATATTTTTTGAATTTTTTTTACTATTTATTAAGCATTTTTTTAAATTGTTGTTTTGCTGAATAGTAAAAAACAGTAAAATTTTCTGGACCATCGGATCAGCAATTTTAAAAAATGCTTAATAAATAGTAAAAAAACTCTAAAAAATATAAAATTTGGTCTCCAAGCACATTTCAATATAGAGAAAAAGATGAACGGTTCGGATCGGTTGTTCGAATTTTTAAAATAACTAAAATGAGTCATGGCTCACCAACGCGAAATAAGCCATGGCTCATTTTAGCCCAACTCGTATAATATATGTATAATATATGTATATATAATATAATAGATGTATATGTATATACAATATAATACATGTATATATATGTATATGTATCTTTTGAATCAAGGCCAAGTCCTTAATTAGTGTTATCTTTAGACTTGTAATATCCAACTGACAAATGAAATCAAAGTTATAAAGAGTTACGACATCACTTCATAAATATATCAAATATCTTATTTTTTTGACGTACAATCTAAACAAGAAAAAAATTTCTTCACAAAATTATTTAAATCAAAATATCAAGAACTCTAAAAAAAATAAAAAATAAAAAATAAATAGAGGACCGTCCCCGGACGGTCTGGTCCCTAGTGGACTGCCCGTAGTTCGGACGGTCTGCTAGAGAATTTGGACCCCCCGTGGGCCAGGTGGTCAGAGCATTTAAAAAAAAATAAGATGCAGAATCAGTTTTTAAAAAATCTTTTTTTTAGGATATTAATAAAAATGGCCGCATCTTACCGGTGCTCGCTACCAATAAATGTTACAAAATAAAATGTGAATCGTGTAGAAATTATTTGATCAACTGATTTATAAAAGGGACTGACTGTCCCTCAAATCCATGGAAATAAATCTGCTGCGGTTCCAAAGAATCGCAGGTTACTGCTATTTCAAATTAAATTGTTCATTTGTTTTTGAGATTCGTGCACACAAACTAACTGCTTTTGAAGTTCATGCTTTTAAAAAGGTTAACGGTTTGATTTGAAATAGCAGGACTCAGATTTATTTCCCAAATCCATTCTCCGAAACGTCCCTCAAACTACTCAAGCCTTTAAATTTAAAATTTAACCGGTTTAGTTCTAACTATTTTTTTTCTCAATTTATCTTAAACCAAAAAAAAAGGATTTTTTTTTTCACTCACTTTCTTTTTTTCTTTGATCATTTTCATCAATTTTTATGACGATTTGTAATGAATTTTGTGAATTTAAAATTACAAACGTTTTTTACTCGAATTTTTCTTTTAACTGAGATATATGATAAAGTGCTTTTGAATTATATTTGCATCGTTGTATTTTTTTTTTCTAACAATAAAAGCTTGTTAGGTACTTGAAATTTTCTTTGCTCGAACTTTTAAGTCTTTGCCTTTAAAGTACTCTTTCTTTTTCCACCCAACGAGTGTAATGGAAATGAAACGAGCCACGAACATACAAATCTAGAACCAACCCGTAAGCAAGTTAGTCTAGCAGTTATGCTAGTGAGCTCTACTGGGGGACTGGATACGGACCCAGCAAGTATTAGGGAGAAAAAAATAATATGCCAACAGCTTTATTTAATAATATTTTTTTTATTTACGGTAAAAGCTTCGTTAACACTTTAAATTTTATTTCTCAAACCTTTAAACATATGTCTATACTATTTTAATGTATTTGTGTCAAGCCTTTAAATCTTAGATGTGTTTTTTTTTTACTGTGAAATCCCGTAGGGACGTTAAATTTGTTTCTCAGACTTTTAAACCTTTGTCTATAATCATTTAAAGTAATTGTATCAAGGCTTTAAATCTTACACATAACTTATAAAAAAAATGACAGAAATACTCGTATGCACTTTAAATGTTGTTTCTCAAATCTTTAGACCTCTCTTAACAATTTTTTAAAGTACTCGTGTCAATTTTTTTTATTTTGGTTTGGAGATAAATGGTGAGTTGAACTAGCACGGGCCATTTCGAGAATGAAGGTTTGGAGGACACTTTGTAAAGATGAAACCAACAACTAAAGCACGTGCAAACGAAACGGAAAAGGATTAAAGGAATATATAAGAGCTGAGATTATAATAAGACTTTTTTTTTTTCTTAAGCTATTTTCCATAAAAATATATATATATATATATATATATATATATAAATACTGTATATCAATAAAACCACATTTGCTCTTCGAGTTTTTTTTTTTCTAATTTAAACTACGAATAGTTACAAAATTTGGAGAAATGGAAGATAAAAAGAAGTATACTCATAGATAATTAAAAAAAAAATCCTACCATAATTTTTCTTAATGAAAACTAACAAAACATGAAAAAGTAGCAGCAGAAAATATAAACATTCAAGAAGTCATATTCTCCAAACCCTCATGTATGCCAGATAAAAACAAAAATAAACGAGAAGAATTTGAGAGATAAAAATGTTCCCAGTCAAATTTGCCATCCCCTCCCCTCTGCCATGAAATTTTATCAACTCCAGGGGACAAGGAGGGAGATTTTCTTCTTCTTCGCTCAAATTTCCTACGGAGTGATATCTGTTTTTTTGACAAAAATAAATATCTACCTTTTTAAATTCTAATATTCACAAAAAGTTTCTTATTCGAATTTTACTCACGTTCTCAATGCGAATTATCTTTTGTCACATAAAGGTTGATTTTTCGACTTTCATTACTTGTTAATTTTAAGTGAAAAATATGAAGACAAGGGAAGCTCCGTGCGGGTGCAGGAAAGAAAATATTTCAGGTATTTTTAACTAGATTCGTGTTTTTTTGGCTCAATTAGTTTGTCATTTCCTTATATTTTGCAATATATCAGAAGACAAAATGGCTTATAATTATTTGTGAGTTAGAATTGTAATTAAAAATTATATATATATTGATAAATGTCTTCACATAAACTTTTAAGTGATTATCTAAATTGCATTTTATCGATCATTTAATAAATACAGGCTGTATTTTTTTTTTAGTAAACTATCAAATATACTTTATATTTTCATGCATATTCGATGATAAGTATAAAATAAACAGACTATTTTTTCAATCACATGAGGAAAAAGTTTGTAAATTTCATTGCATAAATGCAAATTTAATAAGGTAACAATATCTATGATATGAAAATAAATAAGAAAAACTATTTGTTCTTCGTTTGTAAACTACAAAAGAACAATTTATTTCACTCACATTTTGCAAATTTTGTTGAAAATTTTATAAATGTAATATTTCTAAAACTTGGTTTACTGATATAGGTACAAAATTTGGAAATGAAATAACAAAATTAGATATATTTTACAAAATATATTTATTAAGATCATTTCAGTTAATTTTTTATAATCATGAAAATATTTTTTTTTTCTTAAAAATTTACATAACCTTAAGCAAAATCTTTATTCCTAACAAGTAAAAACCCTGATATCCAGTAAAACAGAATAATGCGAACACATTAAAGTAACGCTCGTTTTATTACACAAAGCCTTCATATCATTTCAGTATAAAAAAATGATCTAAAAATTATAGATATTTGACAACTTTCTTTATTTTAAATCCTGCTTGACGAAACTTATTGCTTATTTTCCACGGAAATTAATTCCAAAACAAAATTAGCAAAAAGAAAAGGATATATACTACTGCTTTTATTATCAGGAAAAATACAGAACCCTCGATTAATTCAAATCGAATGGTCAAGGTAACCATATGTTTCGTCCATTTAAAATCATAAAATAGACGAACGCAAAATTAACTTTGATGTATACACGTCCTCATTTTAGATTGTCTTTTTTCTCAAACTTGAATCAATAAATTGACATCCATTGCATCAAAATTCATTGGCATCGGATGCCTCTTCCTTTTCAATTTGGTGACTCTCCTGCAACTACTATTGGGGCATTATGGCGGTTTTAATTAGCCCTCTGTAAATCTTTGTTATTGTTTAATTAACTGAGAAGAAAATAAGCACTTGGCTACTGGTTATGACTTTTTGAGAATTCAATTTTGGGTAACATGTGCTTGGACCTTCATATAGAATTATAGATGTAAAACAGAGAAAAGTAACCGAATAGAACAGATACGTTGCGACAATAATTTTATCTTAGGAAGAATAAAAACCCAGAAATAAGATGTACAAAAGGAAAAGCATTTGATTCGATTGAATTTCTGGTCATTGTATCTCAAATTAAAGTCATCTCAAAAGATGAAAAGAACAAGTGAAAAGCATAAAGGAAACCCAATAAAGAAGAACAATTCAGTTTCACATCGCCCTCCATTTCTTAAAATACTGGAGAAATCAGTTTCTCCTGGGCATTTGGACAAATTATTTCTCCTAGGAGAGATTTTTTTTGGTCAATAAAGTTCGTATGTATAATAAGAGATATCTATCCTGTAAACTTTATAATGACTTGAGATTTTTTTTTTTTTAAATAACAGTTTCTCAAACTCAGATATCCGCTGTTTGATTATGGATTATTTGAATTTTGAACATGTACTTTTTGTGATTTATCTCGTTGCTGTTGTGGATGTGCATCGAATACTGGACATCTCTATATATTTTAGAAATGGAGGCAATGTTTTTTCTTATGAGGCTCCTGCCTAAGGTACCTGAATCCGTATCTACCCACCTACTCTCCCAATAGACCAGGGGACCAGAGGGGCAATCTACGTAAACGGACGGCTCAGATTAGTTCCAATCGGATCAAATTTAATTCGGCATTTATGTAAACTGTAGGATTCGTTTGAGATTCGTGTGGAGGATCCAAATTCCTTCCTAAGTACCTTATGACGCCTTTGTACTTAATTTTTTTTTTAAATCGTGATTAGAAAAAGACAATTTAGGGAATTAACTTAATTGGTTTTTTTTTTTTTTTTTACAAAAACCATAAATAGCAAATAGGCTCTTTTGGTATCGCCAAAGTTTTTACTTGACATAAATTATGTAAAAAATTGTAAATTGAGTGGTACCGAATAGGTTATTCGCTACCGTTTAAACAGTAGCGGAACCTGATAAGAAAAGGGGGCTAAGCTACTCTATTCTTTGAAAATTTTGCATTTTTTACCTTAAAAATTTTAAATTTTACAAAAAATTTCACTATTAGCCCCCTTCATAAAATAAAATTACATGTCGCTTATTCATCCAACCCCCTTTATCTCAATTTTTTAGTTCTGCCTCTGTGTTTAAATATAAATGAGAGGTACCAAATAGCTTATTCGGTATTTATATTTTTTGTAAAAGAAGAAAAAAATCCAATCAAGTTGGTTTTCTTAATTGGTCTTTTTTATTTATGTTTAAAAAAAAAAAAAAAAAAACTCTGCACTTCGCTTCCAGTCCTAGAACCTTCGGCCATTGCAATTAAAATCACTCATTCACTCCACGTCTCCACCATTTGCGCAAGAATCGATAACTACAGTTAATATGAACCGGATCTTCTTTCAAGTTTCAAAATGGGCGTATTAAAAAGATTTGAGTCAACTCGGACTACAACTAAAACAGTGCACCGTTACTCCGTTTGGTGGTGAAATAAGAAACGGCATGAGGTGTTATTTGAAACTATACTCTTATTCGCACACATCTACTTTCAATTTTAATTATCTGAAATATTTTTTCTCTACACTATTGGTTTGGTAATTGGTATATGATGAAATCCTTTAAAAATAATTATTATAACTTAAGATAAATTTTGTGAGGTCACTAAATACATTATTATGAATTAATA
>CAXKVR010000593.1:0-19978 GCA_964058845.1 Carex sylvatica
TTTTAAATATCTTAGGACTCTATTTATGGCCTCTAAATGAGGTGTTCTTAGTGAATGCATAAATTTACTAATTTGATTTACGAAAAAAAAAATGTCCGAACGGATTACCGTGAGATAAATTAATTTTTCTACAAGTCTTTGAAATTGGTTTATATTTTCTAAGGGTTCATCATCCTCAGTATTTAATTTATATTTATTATCTATAGGTGTAGAGGCCGGTTTACATCCTAATTTACCGGGTTTTTTTAATAAATCCAAGGTGTATTTTCTTTGTGAAATTAGTAGACCCTTGTTTGAAAATGCTACTTCTATTCCTAAAAAATATTTTAAGTATCCTAGATCTTTAATGTCAAAATTTTCTTTTAATTGGGATTTGATTTTTCTAATTGCTTCTAGATTGTTTCCGGTAATTATTAAATCATATACGTATACTAACACAATGGTTATATTTCTTCCTTTATTTTTGGTAAACAAGGAGTGATCAGCATTGCTAATTTTAAAATTGCAAGAAATTAAATATTGAGATAATTTGCCATACCATGCCCTTGGAGATTGCTTAAGTCCGTAAATTGATTTTTTTAACCTACAAACAAAGTTAGTACTTTTTTTTCTTTTACATGACCCGGTGGAAGGGTTATATAAACTTCTTCCTCAAGTGTTCCTTGAAGAAAAACATTATTAACATCCATTTGGTACAAATTCCAACCATTGTTTACAGCAATGGAAAATAACACCCTAACGGTATTCATTTTTGCAACCGATGCAAAAGTTTCAGTATAGTTTATGCCATATGTTTGTGTAAATTATTTGGCTACTAACCTTACCTTATACCGTTCTATGGTGCCATTACAATTATATTTAATTTTGTAAACCCATTTGCATCCAACGGATTTTTTATTTTTTGGTAATGGAACAATTACCCATGTTTCATTTTTTTTTCTAGAGCTTTTAGCTCTTCTTTCATTGCTTTATTCCAAGATGGTTTTTGAATGGCATCTTGGTAATTCTTTGGTTCTATTTCTTTTTCTATGGTGGTAAGAAAAGCTTGGTATGAAGGCAAAATTCTATCATATGAAATAAAATTTTGTATAGGGTATTGAACAATATAAGTTACATAGTCTCTATGTCTAGTCGATGATTGTGATACTCTAGTTGTTCGTCTAGGTCCCGAATTATTCCCTAATTCGGTCTCATTTGTGTCATCATTATTATCATCTATCTCTTCTTCAACATCACTTGTTTCATTTTCATCTAAATTATTTTGAGCAATATAGGGTGTTACCGAATTTACTATTTCATTTTGAATTTGACTTGGCTCTTGAATTTCTCCCAATTTTTTTAAATATGGCTCATTTTCGAAAAATATAACATTCCTAGAAATAAATATTTTTTTTTGTTAATAGGATCATAGCATTTGTACCCTTTTTTAAATGGTGAATACCCTAAGAAAATAATTTTTGTTGATACAAAATCTAGCTTATTTTTTCTTTTAATATGTACAAAACTTGTACATCCAAATAATTTTAAATGATCAAAGGTGATTTTTCGTTGATAAAGAATTTCTAACGAAATTTTATTTTCTAACTTTGAACTTGGTAACCTATTAATTAGATGTGTAGCGCAAAGTATGGCATCCGACCAATATATTTTAGGAACATTACTTTGGAACATCAATGTTCTTGTCATTTCCAACAAATGTCTATTTTTTTTTCCGACACTCCGTTTTGTTCGGGTGTATTAATGCAAGTGCTTTGGTGTATAATTCATTTTTCTTTAAAAAAATGTTTCAAAATTTTTGTTTACAAATTTTGTTCTGTTATCCGATCTAAATTTTTTAAATTTGGCATCAAATTGATTTTCTATGAGACAAAAAAATTATTTGAAGCAACTAAACACTTTATTTTTTGATTTGAGTAAATATAACCAAGTGGTTCTTGAAAAATCATCAATAAAAGTAATAAAATATTTAAATCCATTGTATGAATCAATTGGGGCCGGTCCCCATACATCCGAATGAATTAAATCAAACATAGCTTCACTTTTGCTATTGGAATGAGAAAAAGAAAGTTTAGTTTGTTTCGCCAATTTACAAACTTCACAATTAGCATAATTTAAATCCTTACAATCCAAAATATAATTTAAAATCTTGTCGGAAGGATGCTCAAATCTTCTATGCCAAAGTCCAATATCAATGGATTTAGCGGAAGCACAAAATTAATTTTTCGGTCAGCAAAAGCAGATTTGTAAATTTGGGCACTTTGTTGTCTCCCGTGATGTATTCACACATCTCTCGGCCGCTGAGCGCTCTTGCTGCAGCCTTTACCCATGTAAGATAATTTTTGCCGTTAAGCAACGCATTTGTGAGCTTGGAGGAATTGTTAGTAGCCTCGTGTTGCCCTTCTCGAGCCATTTTCCCTTTGCTGATTTTTTTTGTTTGCGGGTTTTTAGCTTGTGTTTTGAATATCAGTTCACTGGTACGATATGGTTTTTTATGATCACATAACTTAGTGCTCTGATACCAGGGGCGGATCCAAGATTCTCGTTAGGGAGGAGCAAAAAAATATCGAATTGGGTTTAAATAGTTAATCGGGTTTAAATCCATTAACTAATTGGATACTTGATAAAGAACAATACTTTGACTTATATTTTTTAATACTCTGACTTGTAATTTCGGATGATCTAACGTATAATTCTAATTCTCAATCATAATTTAAGAAATTTATTTTGTTTTTAACCCTAAATTTAATCCAAATTATAAACTAAACATTCAGAAGGGGGCAAAAAATATTCCAGAGAGAGGCAGAGTCGATCGGAACAGATAAATCACCGCTAAAACTTAAAATCCAGAGAAGGGCGGCTGCCCCCCTCTGGTTCCACATGGGTCCGCCCCTGTCTGATACCATGTTATTTTTAAAAATGCAAAGCTGAGGAGACAGAAGAATTTTTGTAATTTGAAAAGTTGTATATTTTTTCTGTTACACAGTGGCTATATATATATTATACAGTCAATATGACCGTTGGAGACCCCTTTTGCTACAGTAAGCTCCCTATACTATTTTATACATTTTTCATATAAACCCTTGATCTATATAATAAATTATTTCTTTGATTATTTATTCAACAATGCGTAAATATTTGAATTGATATATTTGTTATGGTATAAATCCTCCAAATAGGTTTTCACTTGCTTCGAGCATTTTGAGACTGAAATCCTCACTAATCAAGTTGTAAGTCGAGCAAAATTGAACGACCTAAGGGAACATTTTCCAACGAGGTTAAAAATCCAGCAAAATCCCACTATTTGGATGCTTTCGAACAATGCCATAATATTTCCAAGTTTATATAATAACATGATGGTCTCAAGTTTACAAGCAGTAAAAATTATAAGGCACTTGAGAAGTTTGTAAATATAAATGCATAAATATAAGACGCATATAAAAGTTCACTTACATATTTTTTTAAGCTAAAAGTTCACTGAAATACATAATACATCGTACATAAACATTAGACACTTACTTATTTAGAGTACATATAATAATAAGAATATCCTTCCAAACTACAATTGAAATAAGTGATTCTTCAGTTACCCCTTTTGAGTTCGAGCAAATCCAATTTACCTTGCCAAAAGAGCAACCTTCACATATATCAATTCACTATACCAATCCACCATGGTAAACAAAGCATAACACCAATTTCTCTTGAAATAAAGAACGACCATTAATCCCCAAAAACTGACCACAAAGAAAAAGGAGAAAGAACCAAACAATATAAGAAAATCTGTGTCTTCATTTGGAGAAAGTTGTGTTGTGCCAAGAGTAGGGACACAACTTTTTAAGAGTGGATACCCACAGAGATTTGGGTTGCCTTCATAGCTGCTATCATCAAATGAAATAAATTGTGCTTCGATACCTAATGTAGAACCGGACAAATCATTATATGCCACAGAGAAGGATTCAAGTGAGGTTAGTTTAGTCAGTTCTCTCGGTATTTCCCCTGTCAAAGAGTTGTGAGAGAGGTCCAAACTTTCTAATTGGTCCGAATTGGATAGAGAATTCGGTATTGCGCCACTTAAATCATTGTTCGACAAGTTTAGTATTGTCAACCCATTCATTTTATCGATATCTTCAGGAATGTGACCTACTAGTTTGTTGGAAGACAAGTCTATTACATATTCCAGTTGTAAATTTTTCTCCCAATAGAAATCTAACCTTCCTTTTGACATAAACTCCAATCCAAAGTTCGTTGATTCCTCATTACTCCACCGGAGATAATATTGAACATGTAAGAGAAAATTGGCATCACTGAAGTTCAGCTGCCCCACTCCAAGATAATAATGTGATGAATGTAAGGAAGGTAAATGTTCATAACGTGATGCAAGAAAGTAAGAGAAATCAGTGAATGAGAAATCTCCTTTATCAAAAATGCATGGTGGTATTTGTCCAGAAAGATTATTATGGGACAGATCTAGTACTTGTACATGTTTGAAGTAACATAGGTATTGGTCCTCCAAACTGGTTTTTACTTGCCTGGAGCATTTTGAGATTAAAAGTCGTATTTGGAACCTCTCCAGATAAATGGTTTTTCTCGATGTTCATCTCATATATATGAGAAATATTTAGCCATGTTATTGGAAAGTTTCCGGTGAGATTGTTTTGGCTAAGATCTAGAATTTCCAAGGTCGACTGATTAGAGCAAAGAGGTATTGATCCAGAAAACTTATTTTTTGAAAGGTCAAGTAACCAAAGGCCTCCCACAGTACACATTTCCTCAGGTAAGGATCCTTCTAAATGATTTCCACTTAAACTCAATACCAAAATTTCAGCTCTTCCAATGCAATCAGGTAGGATGCCATTTAGTTCATTGTTATTGATGTCTAGCACGTTGAAACTAATATTGCAAAAGCTATAAGGAATCTCTCCACTTATATGATTATTAGTTAACAGTAATGTTGAAACTTGAGGAAAGCTGAAGTTGTTAGTGAAAGATCCATAAAACTTATTGTTTGATAGATCCATAAAAGATAGAATTGGAGGCAAAATCCTCAAAAAGTTGTTCTTTATATCATCACTGAGATTGTTAAAAGATAAATCTAGAATTTGGAGATTGGTTGTAGATATGAACGGTAGAGGGCCTTGAAAATAGTTGTTTGATAAGTTTAGGTACGATAAATTTGGAAGCTTAGTGGTAATATTAGCTGGTAATTTTTCGCCAAGATGGTTGTAAGATATATCCAATATCAAGAGCTTTTCATGAGTGAAAAACGGAAGTTGAAGTGGCCCTGTGAATAAGTTTTTGTGCAAAACTAATGCAATCATATTCGGATTGTTTTCTAACAACAGCCACACAGAAGAAATAGGACCCTTGGAGCGAGTATTAGAGAGGTCCAACACTCTTAATTTATGCTGAGAGTACAAGAAAGTGGGCTCAACATCAAGAATGCAATTGGCTAGTTCAAGGTCTTGAAGTTGAAAATGTAGATTTGCAACTTTGACTCGAAAGTTCAAAGCCCTTGTGGATAGCCTCAGAACTTCAAGATTAGAATGATTCACAAACGACCTTATGGACAAAGTCCCCTCCAACTTATTATTAGATAGGGAAAGGTACCACAGAGACATGAGTCTTTCAAAACTGGAGGGAAATTTTACTTGAAATTGATTATATGACATGTCGAGTAGCTTAAGTGAAGAAAGATTTCCCATACAAATGGGAAGATTTCCAACAAAATTGTTGTTAGAAAGATCTAACTCTTCGAGATTATTTAGTCGGCATAATCCTATAATATTGACAAAAAAAGAACATCAAATTAATAATATATATTACTCATGTAAAATCCATAAGGTCAATTATGAGATAGCGTTTCTGTATTTCTTTCTTTGTTTATTTTTTCAAACACATATAGAACTAGCTACAACCTCAACTTTCTTAGTCTCGTGATATTGAGCTTAAAGAGCTAGACTGAAAAGTGAAAATCTTGTTGTAAACTCTCACATGAATGTACATTAGTTTAATGATGGACTGAATATGAAAAAAAAAAAAAAAAAATTAAGCAAATTCTATGATGTCAACATCTATGATCTACTGGGGTAAAGATACTGCAGAAAATACAGCTTTTTTCCTATTGCAAGAATTAAAGTTTTTTTTAGGGTATGCAAGAATTAAAGTTGGTTTAATTTTGTATTACATTGTAAATTACCTTTTGATATTATAGTACCACTTAGATCATTGTCCCCCAACGAAAGGGCTTGAAGAGAAGACCAATGTCCCAAATCGGGAAAACTCCCAAAAAAGTTACATCCGTATAGACTAACCGCCTTCAAATTTAATGCACTAAGCTCTGTCATATTTTCAATTAAAATATCGGTCAAATTTAAGAAAATAAAAGAAGCTTTATTGTTGTCATAAACATAAAATGATACATTTATGAGAGATTACCTTTGACGGCGACATTAATATTGCCTCCTATATAATTAAAATCCAGATAAAGTTCTCGAATTGTTGATACTTTGGCCAAGGAGGAAATGATGCTTTTAGGCAGGACGTTGGATGAAAGGTGCTACGCTCTTGGATCCCAGTAGCTAATTGAATTCAATTTGGATCGAATCCAATAAGAGAAAAGAGAAATGGGGTGGAAATTGAGAATACGGAAAGAATGAACTTTATTTCAAGAACAAGATGAATTTCACAATTGTACTATTGATTGATAAAAACCATTCTCTGATTACATTCACCTTATAAATGCGATGTCCTTCTAACCAAATAATAACAGAAAATGGTTAAAGAATTATTCTAATCCTTATCGCTATGACACCTCAGCTTCTAGAGCCTTGTTGTCTTATTACGTGTCTAAGCGAACTCTTCAATTATCTGGAGCTTTCCCTTGTTCTGTATCTCCAGTTGTAAGCCTCACTGACGTCTCCAGTTGTGATTTAAACTCTGGGCCCCTTCGTCAGTATTTAATTTCTCTTGGGCTCCAACGGTCGCCCCTAATTCAGCTAAGTCTCGCTGCATTCCTCCCTCGTTAACCACATTCGTGACCTCACGAATAAAATCTGGGAATCGATGTGCAATATCATCATAGTTTTCCCAAGTAGCGTCGTCAGCTGTCTGATTCTGCCATTGTACCAGGATTTGACCTAAGGCGACATTTCTTCTCTTAACCATCCGCCGGGCTAAGATTAGTTGAGGAGCTGGGTCTGATTCAGTCCTTGGTCCGATAATGGGAAGCATTGGGGAGACCGATTGAGAATCACCAATCTTTGCTTTGAGCTGGGAGACATGAAACACTGGGTGGATGAGCGAATGGGGTGGCAGGTTGAGTTTGTATGCCACGGTACCGATGCGCTGTACCACCTCAAAAGGTCCATAGAACTTGGAGCTGAGTTTAGGATTTTGTACCCCTGCTATAGTGATTTGACGGTGAGGCTGCAATTTTAAGTAAACCCAGTCTCCCACAACAAATTTTCTCTCACTTCTATGTCGATCTTCATTCTTTCGCATACGCTCTTGAGCTTTCCTTAGGTTCAATTTTAATTGAGCCAACGTAGCTTGCCTATCCTTCAAGAAAATGTTAACTGATTCTACCTGACTCCTTGGAATGCTCCCTAGTGCAAGTTGAGGTGGAGGGTACCCATAGAGAGCCTCAAAAGGTGACATTCTAATCGCACTATGCCAAGTCGTGTTATACCACCATTCTGCCAGGGTGAGGTAATTTATCCACTTTGCTTGCTTATCAAACACCATACTGCGCAGGTAACTTTCTAAACACTGATTCACCTTTTCGGTTTGTCCATCCGATTGAGGATGATAGGCTGAGCTCATGTTTAATTGAACATCTAGCTTACTCATCAGCTCCTTCCAAAACCTACTTGTAAACAAGGGATCCCTATCTGATACTATGTTTGAGGGTAAACTATGCAATTTGTATACGTGATCCATGAAAGCTTGAGCCACCGTAATAGCAGTATAGGGATGAGAGAGAGGGATGAAGTGAGAATATTTGGTTAACCTGTCTACTACTACTAGAATCACCTCCTGACCTTTGGACTTAGGCAAACCCGTAATAAAGTCCATCCCCACACTTGACCAAACTTCCTCTGGAATAGGTAAAGGCTGTAGCAACCCAGGGGTGGGTATATGCTCAGTTTTGTTTAATTGACAGTTTTCACACTTCTGAACGAACTGATGAACATCCTCCTTCATTTTCGGCCAATAGAAATGCTTCTTAGCTCTGTGATAAGTGGCTATTATTCCCGAGTGCCCCCCTAAACTCGAAGCATGTATTTCTCTCAAAACTGCATTCCTCCAATCTTTTTGATTCCCCACACAAATTCTATTCTTGTATCTTACCACCTCTTGATGCTCAGTCAAATGATGACTTGCAGCTTCATCTGGATTTTCTGAACTCTCCCTCAACTTCCTTCTCAATTCCTTAATCCACTCATCATTTACATAGCTTTCTTTAATATCATTCACCCATTGAGGTATTAATTCACTAACACCATTAATTTCAGCCTCAACTTCTTCAAAATACCACTCTCTTCTCGATATAGCATCAGCCACCTTATTCTCTACTCCTTTCTTATACTCAATTTTGTAATTCAGCCCCAAAAGCTTGCTTAACCCTTTGTGTTGCATAGGAGTATTGACCTTTTGCTCCAACAAGTATTTTAGGCTAATTTGATCAGTTCTGATTACAAATTCACCTCCCAACAAATAGTGCTTCCATTTAGAAACTGCTGTGAATAGTGCTAGCAGCTCTTTTTCGTAAGTAGAAAAGGCTTGACTCTTAACACCTAACTTCTTGCTCAAAAATGCAATAGGCCTCTTGCACTGCATCAATACTGCTCCTATTCCTTCTTGGCTTGCATCCACCTCTACCACAAAAGGTTGCTTAAAATCTGGTAAAATAAGAACTGAAGCTGCCACCATTGCCCTTTTTAGCTCCTCAAAAGCCTCCTGGGCTGACGGTTTCCACTTGAATGCTCCTTTTTTTAACAATTCAGTTAAAGGTTTAGATATAGTACCATACCCTTTAATGAATTTTTGGTAATACCCCGTGAGGCCTAAAAAACCCCTTAAGCCCTTTGACATCTTTGGGTGTTGGCCACTGCACCATTGCTTTCACCTTGGCGGGGTCAGTTGATACACCGTCACTTGAAATGATGTGGCCCAAATAGTGCACTTGTTGAACACCGAATTCACAGTTTGACTTTTTCACATAAAGCTGATGCTCCTTCAGGGTTTGAAATGTCAGCTCCAAGTGCTCAGCATGTGCTTCTAGATCCCTACTAAAAACAAGGATATCATCAAAAAAAACAAGAATGAATTTTCTTAGAAAAGCTTTGAAAATCCTGTTCATTAGTGCTTGGAATGTGGCAGGAGCGTTTGTTAGCCCAAATGGCATGACCTTGAACTCATAGAGGCCCTCATGTGTGCAAAAAGCTGTCTTAGACACATCTTCTTCAGCCATCAAAATCTGATGATAACCGGATCGTAAGTCCAGCTTAGAGAAATATTTAGCTCCATTGAGCTCATCAAGTAGATCATCGATTATAGGTATTGAAAACTTGTTTTTCACTGTCTCCTCATTTAATTTTCTGTAATCTATACACATTCTCCACGTCCCATCTTTTTTCTTCACTAGCAATACTGGAGAAGCATAGTTACTGGTACTGTGCTGAATCAAGGAATTTCTGAGTAATTCTTGTACAATTTTTTCCACCTCCAATTTTTGAAAATGAGAAAATCGATAAGGTCTTTGGCTGAAAGGTTGGGAACCTGGTTTGAGCTCAATTTTATGGTCAACCCATCTCCTTGGTGGTAGTGACTGGGGCTCTTCAAAAACTGAACTGTACTTATGCATAATTTTCTGAAGTAAAGGGTCTGGATCAGCACCCTTTTTTTCCTCTACTCCTTCTAGTTTAAACAGTTGGGCATATATCACATGGTTACCTTTTTTCTTCTCCTTTGCCACATCAATTTCTCCTTCACAAACATGAACCTCAGCTTTTACTCCTTCTGACACTAGTCTGATCTTTTTGCCTTCCCTTTTTATTTGAAACATTCCCTCTTCTAGGTTCATCTTAAGGGTACCTAACTGGGCAATCCAGTCCACACCTAATATTATGTCATAGCCATTGTGTTCTAATACCCTCGGGTTTGCTGAAAACAGTTGGCCTTGTATGGTGAATTCGACCCCCTTACACATAGTATTTGAAACCACTTTATTACCCAGAGCACCCCACACGCGTAAGGGTTTGATTTTGATTGTTTCTAGGCTCAAATTATGGACCAGATTTTGGTGTATAAAGGAGTGAGAGGCCCCAGTGTCGATTAAGGCACAAATAGGAATCTCTTTCATGAACCCCTTGAATTGCAAGGTTTGGTTGTAAGATGGATTGCTAATACTATTTAGTGTGACAGTTTGTTCTTCTTCTTCCTCTTCACCATTTGAGTTTGCTTCCTCCTCCTGTTGATCTATGTAACCGTGGCCCTCTTCTCCTTCTTCCTCAGCATCAATAGCATGAAGACCCCTTTGACATTTATGCCCTTGAAACCATTTGTCATTACATTTATAACACAGATTCAGGGCTCTCTTCTGTTCCAGGGTGAGGTTAGTTCTAGAGATAGTTTTAGGTGCTTCATTCCAAGGATTTGAATTTGGTTTAGCTGTTTCTGTGCCTTTCTTTACATGATTATCTGGTGGTCGGTTGGGTCTGAAATTCTGATTCTGTGGAGGTTTGGAATTAAAAGGTGTTTGAGGCTTGAAAAGATTAAGTTTCTTGTTTGTGGGCCCTATAATCTCCTCTACCTCGAGAGCAAGATTTATGGCATCATTTAGGGTTTTTGGTTTGAACAGTTGAATGGGGTTTTGCAATTCGTCTTTGAGACCGCTAATGAAATTCCACACAAAAAAGAAGTCATTATCAATGCCCGTCTCCGCCAACAACCTTGATTTAGCCCTTTCAAACTCTTCTACATACTCATCTACAGTTCCAATTTGCTGGATTTTTCTTATCTAAATTACTGAATTTGAACCCTTTCTAGGTCTAAACCTCACAAAGATCTCATCAACCAATACCGTCCATGGTGGATTTGGATGCCCCAATCTAAAGCTGCTAAACCATTCTTTGGCAACTCCAACAAAATTCATGGTTGCCATTCTAGTTTTGTACTCTTCAGGTATCTAATACATATCAAAATAGAATTTGCATTCTTCGAACCAATCAACTGGGCTACCCCCTCCAAACGATGGAAAATCTATTCTAGGTAAATTTACCCTTTGAGAGTTGTGTTGGTAGTCATGGTACCGGTGTTCTCTTCTTGATTCATGCCTGTTCCCTTCAGGTGATTGACTTCTCTCATGGAACTCCCTTCTTCGAGATGGACCAGTTGCTCTCATGGTCGAATTGCTGCCATCACCTGCTTCTCTTTGCTTACTCGAGATATAATCTGTGAACATGCGAGTGAGTGCTTCAATCTTGCCATCAACTTCTTTAATAGCAGCACAATTCCCTTGAACAGTACTCTCTAGTCGATCACACCTCGCATCACGAACTTGGCCTGACATCTGAGACTCTCTAGCCATCCCTGCTAGCTTCTCGTTGATTGTCGCCATGTCCCAGATGTCCTCCTCTTCTGGAGGATCGTTCTTCCTCGATTTCGGCATTTCTTGTCTCTTCTTGGTTGCTCGAACGCTACTGCCCAGCTACAATCGAAGAGCTCTGATACCAATTCTGCTACGCTCTTGGATCCCAGCAGCTAATTGAATTCAATTTGGATCGAATCCAATAAGAGAAAAGAGAAATGGGGTGGAAATTGAGAATACGGAAAGAATGAACTTTATTTCAAGAACAAGATGAATTTCACAATTGTACTATTGATTGATAAAAACCATTCTCTGATTACATTCACCTTATAAATGCGATGTCCTTCTAACCAAAAAATAACAGAAAATGGTTAAAGAATTATTCTAATCCTTATCGCTATGACACCTCAGCTTCTAGAGCCTTGCTGTCTTATTACGTGTCTAAGCGAACTCTTCAATTATCTGGAGCTTTCCCTTGTTCTGTATCTCCAGTTGTAAGCCTCACTGACGTCTCCAGTTGTGATTTAAACTCTGGGCCCCTTCGTCAGTATTTAATTTCTCTTGGGCTCCAACGGTCGCCCCTAATTCAGCTGAGTCTCGCTGCAAAAGGTCTAGTGTCTCTAGCTTCGTCAAGTTGGACCAAGATTCAAACTCTGACAAAAAGGTGCTTGGATTAGCAAATAGAAACAGGAATGACTGCATTATATAGGAATTGCTCATTTCTTTCTTCTCTTCTTAAGAGGAATAAACCTCAAATTAATCAATTAGAACAACAAACTCAGGTAAATATATATTTTTTAGGTTGTTTTAGTTTTTTTTTTTTTTAAATCTCACTCGTTCTATTAGAAATTTGAATCTAAAAATATAATTGGAAAGTGGAAGTAATTTATACAAAGGCTTGGTGCATGAGTTCAAATTAAATAACTAGGACCTTCCACTGGAATCACGTTAGATATCAACAATATAATTAAGTTGAAAATTGGAGCAATTAGCCAATTACAGTTCAGTAGTATTTTAGTCTTCATAAATCAACTGTAGTTTCAAACAACAAAGAAACGTGAATATACGTACATACCAGCGCCTTTCATAGAATTGAATATGCCATGTCCAGACAGAGACAAAAATCTTAGCTGAGAGAGAGGCAAGAACAAAGTGGTATTAAGTAAAAAACCCGGACCCTGGGGCCATTCAACACCTAGAGGTAAACCGAGGTCAAGTTTAGTGACGTGGCCGGTGATTGGATCGCAGGTGACTCTGTCCCATCGGCAACACTCCTTGCCTTCCCACCTGCCACCTAAAGAGTCAATAGGAAAGGACAATGCAGTATTGATCTGAAGAAGAGCGGACCTCTCGTCTTCCTTGCACTGTACTGAGTCTGACCCGCTCACACATACATTCTCCCACTGTACTAGAACCAGAACCAGAAGCACTACTGGCAATAACTTGAGGGTGAGGGAGGAGTTCTTACAATTCATTGCTTCTCTCATGCGATTATGGCTTTAACAGATTATGTGGCCGGATTTATAGGAGGAATTATCTTAATTTGATAGAAATAAATTAATGGTACTGCAATTGGGTAATTGACCAATGACCTATCACAGTTGACGAGGGAATAGAAAGGTCCTCAAGTGTGCGTTTGAATAAAGCACTACTTCTATTTTGTCCATTCATTATATTGTATGGCACATCCTCAAGCCCAATAATTCCATAGCCTGCGTTTGGCAACGAGTAGAAAGGTCCTCAAGTGAGAATTTCCATAGATTTCTATTTTGTCCATTCATTATATTGTATGGCACATCCTCAAGTCTGATAATTCACTGCGTTTGACAAGTTGTGTGGGCGTATTGCCATCACTCGTTGCCAATCTTCATTATATTAAACAATTAAAAAAGATTGGCACCCGATTTTGAAGGCTGGAATTACTATCCGTGACATTTTATATCATCCACTCGTTGCCAATCTTCATTCAAAGTGAGTGCTAAAATTACTATCCGTGACATTTTATCATATTTTAATTTACAAAATACTAATATGAATATGTTTCAATGTATGAAAGTAGTACTAATTAATTAATTTAAGAATAACAACGATACTATTCTTAATTATTTAGATGCAATCACTACAACAATTTTGATCAGCAGTGACTGGTGCAGTTGCCAGTTGCTAAAGATCGTTTACGACCAATCACTACAGCAATTGGTCGCTAATGACCTTCAGCGATCGGCAACCCACCTTCAGCAAGTGATATTCCGGGTCTCTGAAGTTCCAATTTGTTGTAGTGAATACAAACGTTTTTTCTTTTCCAAGTAGCATAAAGTAGTGTACATTCCATTAACATAATATATTGAAGAAATAACAAAATAACGCTCTTCATACTAGTTATTTTCCGAATCATATAATTAATGTAATATTTATAAAACATAAACTTAGTATTCTTTTCAAATTATTCGAATTATACACTATTTATATACCAATTTGTAAATTCAATAATTGTTGAACTGGTAATGGTTTCAATTTGTTTACATATATAAGACTGTAAATATTGTAGTTTTTCTATCACTTGCATCGTTCCTAGCTTAAGAACGATATAACAATGTTAACATTTGGAATTGGTTTTTTCTCTTAGTATCAGCCACGGGTGATTCTCCCTCGAATTGAAACAGGAATTAAAGAGAAATCTTCAGGTAAATTTAAATCCTTTTTGCCATTTTTTTAAAATCATATATGAGCAATAGCATCGCTGTCACAGACTCACAGTCCAGAGATTTATCAGTATTGTGCAACATGATAACCCACTAGAATTTACATATGTTATAACAAGCAGATTACATAATTCAAAATTATATCTTACAAGTAACTCTAGTGAAGGCTTTGTAGTCTGTATGTATACTCCATTTTTATGTTTCGGCATCAGCCAGGAGAGGTTGTTTCATGTTGTCCCACTTTTCCAACCTTTTCCTTGCCTCCTCAACCTAATTTTTTCAATGATGTGTTCATAGATAATCTTTGCATTAGTAAGCCAAAATAATATGAATTTATTTGGTTTAATCATACTGATGAGATTAAGTTTGTTATAATATAACGGCTTGAGATATATAATCAGCTACCTCTTTGTTCCAATCAGTACGGAGAGTGATCCAAATGAGAATAAGAGTTTGTATGATGGTACCTGATAACATACCTCCCCACAAACCCTGCAAAAAGTGTGTATATGTCAATTATTCCTGATATGCAATTAGAACCAGTATCTGGAAAGGTGGTGAAATCAACTCAATCTAATTTATCAAAGCGAATAATGGCTTATCTAAAAATTTGCAATTAGTGGCAGGCTATATTTGGTTTGGTTGCCGGTTTATCATTATTGAAATTGATTTTTTTTTTCTGAGATTGTGTTTTAGTTTTCAGGTATGCTACTCTGAAGATGGATAGATATAAGTACCGAGCTGGGGTTTCAAGTTTGCTGGTGAGGGATTTGCCAAAAATCCATTTGTTTTCTATTTATTTTCCCACAAATTCAGATGTATATATATTTGAACATTGTAATTTTTTCTTGTTGCCAATGCACTAAGGTTACTTAAGGATCCTCAAAGGTACAAGTACTGTCATACCAGCATAGTCTTAAACTGGGAATGTATATATAATACCTTAACTCCAAAGCCTAGTTTAAAGCCCATGAAAGCACCAAGAGGAATTCCCACAAAGTAATAGCACCCAACATTTATGTATGCTACCAGGGCTTGCCATCCACTTCCCACAGCAACACCTTCATATGTACAATATATGTCAAAAGTCAAAACACATGAAATATCATATTCAGTCAACAAACAAGTCAATTGTTTAATATAATGTCAGTTCTCTTATTTGGTATCCTACTGATAAAATTTAGTTTCAAGTCACTGCTTCAACACTATTGTTACTTTTATCTTTAATTAAAAATTTATTCCTTATCCCTATATGTGGAAGTTTCGTAGCTTACAATTACTGGACAAAATTGTAGAGGCTCTAAATAGCTAGTCATAGAGGTACCAGTCTTACTTGTACTAAATTAATGTTTTATGTTAATAGTAGTACCATACCAGTCATGGCACACACCAATTTTTCTTATAATAATTAACAATTGAACTCCTTAATTACCAGATAAAACCGGCTGGACACCACTGACAGCAATGCTGATGGCCAGAAGGGGGCAAAGCTCAGAGACTGCATTGGCCACTACCTCTCCTCCGGTAAAAATGTAGCTTATTTTATCCCTAAAAACCATTATCAGCACAGCAATACATAATGAAATTAAGGTGGATATAATCGTTGCAACTGTCGCTGAGAATGCCGCCGATCTTGCATTTCCAGCACCAAGCTCATTGCCTACTCGCACGCTGAGATCATGAGACAATAGAGAGGGGCTGGGGGTTAAAATTTCACGAAATAGCTGTATGAAATGGTCAACATTTTTGCTATGTAAGAAATTGAACACATTTTTAATTTGTTTGCTGGGAATTGCAATAAATGAGGCTAAACGGAAACAAATTGGTTTAAATTGAGGTAATATTGGGTTGATATATAGCAAATATTATCCCCACAGTTGCCAGTGTGTAAAGTGAGATCGGGAACTAACCTTGCAGCTGCATTGAACCCAACTGAGATCATGAACTCCCATCCAATAATTGATGTGCTGCACCGTCAAATAATTCTAATGTTAGCACTTAATTTGTGTTACAACATCATAGTTAATTTGAAAGAAATTAATTAACTATATTATGATGCAGTTAATTTGAAAGTAAACCTTACCAAACCGTTAGAGCATCTAGTGCCAATTCTGGATTGTCAAGCATACCGGCCATGAGTACCAGTATCTGGAAGTACCATGTCTCGAGGCACAACATAATAGCTGATGCAGTTGAAAGCTTTAGGAAATCAGGCAAACCTGTAAACGCCTGCCATGTGAACCCGGTCCATGTGGACCTGCACTTTGGGCTCTTAACAATGTACATAAACTGGGCCCCCACATAGACCCACCAGCTCAGACTGAGCACCAGAGAGGCCCCCACAAGACCAAATCCTAGCTTGAACACAACAACCCAACTCACCAACAAATGAAAAACAAAAGTTATTACCAGAATATAGGCACTTGGTGCAACAATACTCTGAGATTGTAAAAACTTTTGGATAGGGAAGTTCACGGCATATGCGAATATTTGAGGGATCAATCCGTAAACGTACAATGCAGCTGCTTTTGATATTTCCGGGGATTCACCGAGTAATCTCAGAATCGGCTCGGAGAGAACGTATATTACTGTCAGGGGTATACCGGTTGCCATTAGCAGTACTATAGACCTCTGTAGGTATACGCCAAGCATCTCGTATTTGTCTGCACCATACGCCTGACCACATAGTGTTTCTACAGCACTCCCCATCCCTAGCTGTTGGAAGTCATAAAATATTTTGTTAGTTCAATTGAAGTATACATAAAATGTATAAAAAATTATTATGCATGATGATATTTGTCAAAGGAATGCATGAAAAATTCAGTCTTGTAAAATTGAAATGCTCATGGCAAGCCCATGCTAATTAAACACATATTAGGTAATTAACTGAATTTATTAATTGTTACCTAATTATATAAATTCCGAGGAATGTAATAATTGGAAAGTATAGAAGTATAGCTGCTTCTTTTTTTTTCTTTTTTTGCAAACAGTTGGAAAGTATAGCTAACAATGCAATTCGAGGGCAGAACATTATCAAAAGCATTGCCTGAACCGTGCCAAATCCGAACGGGGCCTTCTTAAATAAATAAATTAAAACAAACTAAAATGATATTAAACTACAGGTCATGCGGAATTGGGGTTAGTTAGGCATATAGAAATGCCTAAAATATTATCCAATGAAATATGGCTTCAATTAATTAAGTTTATGAGTTAATAAATACATTATTCTCATCACTACTAGAAATTGATTATTTTTATTTGGAAGTTATTGACCCTCTTTCAAAAAATAAATAGGAGGTGTAAATCGGTAAATCGGTAAATCGGATATTCGGTAAGAGAGTCGAGCGAGTCAGATACTCAGAAGTATGTGTCACGCAAACGAAGTGACCCATCGCGAAACACGACAAAAGAAAATGTAACTTCGTCTGGACTCTGGAGCAATTTACTGTAATAAATTAGACTTCGGATCATCTCGGGCCACGACAAAAGAAAATGTATGCAGATTTCTATGTATGCGGACCACTGACACTGGGATTTAGTTGGCTCTCTCTCTTTCCCTCAGTATTATAAAATGCAGTTTTCATGCGGTATGCAAAAGGCCATCTTATACCGCATATTCGGTATACGGTCGCATATGCGAATTTCTATGCGAATTTTTTCATTAAATATTAAATATGACACCCTCAATTAAATATTTAATATTTAATTCGTTTTAATCTAATTAAATATGACATTTATCAAATAACATATAAAATATACTATTTGTTACTTAATTCTTTTTTTTTGGTCTAAACATAAAAAGGAATATCTAAAACGGAAGATACTATATTGTATTTTGAAGTTAGAGACAGATAGCAATTTTCTGTCACTATTCTTCTTCTTTTTTTGAGTAAATTTTGCCAACTGTAGAGGAAAAGCTACTACAACAGCCCATTGTAAATTTCTTATAGTATCGGACCAATTTAAATTTCTTACCAAGGCTTGAAAGCCGGAGCACTGATAAACTACCGGTAAAATCAATACGCTTGTATAGTCCCACAATTACAGCTAAAGAAAAATCAATGCGCGCCTATAAATAAAGTCAGAAGGCACTGCTTCATTCATCTGGATGGATCGGGACTCAACAAGTGGGTTCGGGTCCATTTGGGTCCATGGATCCATGGATCCGGTTATTTTCGGATTTGTTAATGGATTTGGGAAACTTTTAATATGTTTTTAGTCAGAATTGCATATAGAGTCCGCAGAAGTGATTTTTATGCAGTGGAGGGCCGCAAACGCATATGCGGCCGTATATGCACCCGCATAAACTGTATTTTACAACACTAGCTTTCCTCGGAGACCCGCCCTGCTGCCCCTTTCATTTATGTGGACCCCACATATCAAATATCAGTCTACAAAAAGCTACTTCAATTCCAGATCAGAGGTCCGTATGTATGAGAAATTAATAATTGAACCCTACCTGCTCTCAACTGATCACTCTTGTCTTAGTTGCTTTGATCCTTAATAATTAATCTTAATTTTTTGTAGTTAATCATTACCTATTTAATAGCACTCAATGTTAGATTCATTATTTGATTGATTATTATCAGAAAAAAATATTAATTTATATTGCGTATGAATACTCCGTTATCACTGAGGACATGTTGCTACTTTCAAAGTAAACAAACATTTTGTAATTTTATTTATAAAACTTGAGAAGAACCCTTTTCTTCAAATCCAATTCCTATTTTACATCATACACAATAACTTTACTAGAGTACCCTGAAAAGTGAAAACTACACATTACCAAACCAACTTAATAACTCATTTCACTATCAAGTATCAACAACTAAGAAACAAATTAACAAAAGGATAAAAAAAAAAAACAAATATGAAGAACTTCCATACCAAGAGACCATATGCAAAGACTTGAATGCCGTTGTTTCCAAGAGCTGCAGCGGCAAATTCGAGGTTGCCGAGGTGTCCACAGAATGTTTGGGAAGCAATTGACATGACGCTGATCATCATGTACACGACAACTGCCGGAGCCGCAAGAGGCATCAAAAGCTGTATTTCGATAAATGTAGCCAAATTCATTCGCCAGAACCATGTTCTTGTATTGTCGCTCAGTACCGCCTCCAGCTGATCTGAGGATCCATTTGCTTCATCTTTTTGGTTCACCATTTTTGGTGTCAAAGAGCAAAGAGTGAAGCTGTGTTGAGGGGAGAGAGAGTCAGTGGAGTTGAGTTATTTCTTTTGTGGAGTACGACAAAATAATTCTCCTCCTTTTTATGAGTCCGTATCCCCCGGTACCGGAGGTGCAATTGAAAACAACTGACGGCCCAGATCAATTTCATTCATATCAACTCAATTCGGTGTATGTTGAGGGCTTGAGGCTGTAGGGAGTGTACTTTGAGATTCGTGCCAAGTGAAATGAACGGCCCAAATTCACCACTTGCACCTTAGGTACCTGGGGTGATGCGGATTTCTTTTTATTAAATTCACATCCTCCCAGCTACCTGACGAGGGAATCTTTTACAATTAATGGATTTGAACTGTTATTTTTAACTATGCACGAATCTCAAAGCCCAATAATAAATGTTCCTCACCAGCCTGAATTCCAAAACGTTTAGGGCGAGTAGAATAGAGAAATAGAGTGAAAAATGAATTTTATTTTTGCTGAACAAAAAAAAAAGTGAGTGAATATAGG
>CAXKVR010000594.1:0-18966 GCA_964058845.1 Carex sylvatica
ATTTTGCGTGATCGACGTGTCCGGTTTCTATTTGAGGATAGCGCAGGGGACCATTTATATGAGTTTTGAGATTCGTGCAGAACATATTTCAACGATTGAGATCTTTCAGAAAGTCACGCAAAATATGAGATATCTCAGAGGATGCAATTTCCATTGTACCTGAGGGATATTGTTACTGGGCCACTGGGGTCAAATCCAAATTAGAGAACTAGGAACAAATTTTTTTGTGACAAGAGCTAGGTACACAATTGGACCGTTAGATGAAGTACCAAATATGAAAGGTTGCACTTGGTCCCTATGATGATGTATGGATGGATGGAATGGATAAGACATGCCGCTTGTTTGTGTTGGGTTTTGAGGCTATCAGGTATTTAGGCTTAAACTGCGAAAAGACTGTAAAATAATTTTTTTTTACTTCTAACTCAAACTGTGGATTAAAAGAGATATACCGGAAATTTGAAAGGTGAGTTCCTTCACAAGTCTTTCATTGCAAGGATCTCTTTAATCCATTACAGATCTACTCCATGATTGATTTCTATAACTTTAATCTACTTACTAATTAAATAGATTAATATAACATTTATACATCGTTTCCAAATTCGGATTGGAATGAAGACCAACTGAGAATAATGACTCGCATCGGAATGACTCGTCTCGGAGATGTCTCTATCAGTTATCCATCATGACTAACCAGAGAGCGATTTATTTCTTTTGCCAGAAATATCGTAAACCGCAAAATTCTGATAGAGACGAGTACATTAGGGGTGAAAATGGAGTGGATAATGCTAATATCATATCCGCATTCGTTTTCCAATGAGCGAATACGAATACGGATACGGATATATAGTAAATGGATATCAAAATTCAAAACAAAATCTGTCTTAAACAAATATGGATACGAAACAGATAGTCCACGGGTATGGATTCGAATACGGATACGAAATAGATAATTGCCGGATACCAGAGTTATATGAACTTTAAAATATAAATATTAATTAACAAATTTAAATATGAAAAATAAATAAATAATTAATTCTCAAAATTATTGCATCTGTTTATCTCAATTCAAATGAGGAAAATATTCGAAGCGGGTTTGAATGAATATTTCTGAATCTGTTTTCAGGGTTTAGAGATATAAATAAATACATTAATATATATTATATGAGATGAAATGATGGGATGAGAGCCTGGGTCCCACATCGGAACCCCTCGTACTTGTCGTTTTCTTAGATTTTTTTTTCCCTCCAAAGTCCACACCACCACTTTAACGGTCCAATGGTAAGAAGCCACGTGACCAAATGTAAGGTTCCGTTAAAATTTAGAACACTAACGTGCGGAGTAAATTAAGCTGAATTGAATTGTCCGAATCTCCAATGCTTAGTCCCACGAGGAAATAGATAGAGTTAATGGAGCTGTATATAAGCTCCTCACAGCTTAAGTAATAAGAATAAACGTACAGATGAGAGACGGATTTTTGATTCGCTACTGCTCCGTTATAGATAGTTGGTTTTGTAGCCTATAACAGAAATGATTAAGTTGCTTTTGTAGCCTACATAAATTTTCACAGTTTTTGTGAAAAAAAATGTCAAAATAGAATTTAAAAGACCATTTTTTTAAAAGTTGGAGTTGTACGTTGCTAGCTTGAGTAGACACAGATAGCTTCTCATATTATATTCTTTGTTTTTGCATTGATTTTATAGCAATTAACTCACAAATGTTTTCAAATAAGTAAAAAATAATAAAAGGAAAGCTTGAAGTTGTTGTTTCCCTTCAGACCTTGTAATCTTCATCTTTGCACTGTCTTATTCTTCTTTGCTTGCCCCTCTCAATTTTATCTTTTATCATATAGTCCCCTAAAATAAAAGGTAACATATGAATTAGGTACTGGTATGATTAACTGGTGAAGATGTGAACCAACTCCAGATTAATAATCTAATACTCATTTGGAGGTTGGAACAAACATTGCATCATTTGATAGAAAATAAGGTCCAATACGAACTGTGGAAGCAAAGCTTCTTATTATATTGTAATTACATGCTTCAACTTGTTGAAGTTCTTTGTGTGCAATCTTTCATTTGTAATTAATCAATGAAACAATAATTTGCAGATTTAAAATATCCACTTATAAAAATTCTAAAACATAAACAAACAACTCCCAACTGATTGCAACAGAAGCTATTAGAAGCTTTCAAATCAATTGTGTCCCTAACCTAGCTGCACACTCACTGTCCAATCTCATTTTATTTTCTACAAATTACTTTTTTCCAATTGAAAACCTTCATCCTGACTTTGTGACTCTGATTGGGTTTCATTTGTAGCATACTCCAATTTGTTTGAGACTAAAGGCTTGGTTATTGTTGTTGTTGTTGATGTTTGAAAACCTTAGAAAATATAGTTTCACCTAACCAAATCAAGCTAATAATCTAACTCTCCCTGAAGAGATGATTTTTCAATCTCAGTTGTTAGCATTAAAATATATAAATGAAAAAAAAATCTGACAGGCTTTAACTATCTTTCAGCAAAGTATATTTCATAAGATCTTAGCCTAGTCAGATTTAATGAAGAAGTACAAACATTATTAACTGAAAAATCTTAGCAAATCTCGTCACCAAATCAATGTTTTCATTATTTTATAACAGCTTAATTGTATCCATGAACTTCCCTTCTATATATTTTTTTCACTTTCAACTATGATTCTGTGAGGTCGTGTAATATTACCAACTAAGTCTTTATTTAATTTAAAATCAATTCCAACTTAAATTTAATTGATACCTAACCTTCATGTAGATGCACGTTACACTGTTGACGTACTCATCAAATTTAAAGGAACTCAATCAAGAACAAAAAAAAAAATTAAAGGGTACCAAACATACATGGAACCATATAGAAAGCCTGAGGAATAAAAAAAAATAAAAAAAACTAACCTCTTCATTAAATAGGGTGCGAGCAAAGGCCCAAATCAGAAACAAAAAATGGAGGATGAAAAAAATACATAAAGGCTGAAGCAGTAGGTTTGGACATTCTAAAGGCCTTGGATGGGTTGAAAAAAAATACTTGAAAAGATGTAGCAGAAGCAGTAGTATCCAAGGTTGAGTGGAGCCTATTACAAATTGTTGTTGTTCAAAATGATTTAGTAACGAATAAACATATTGAATAATGTGATGAGCAAATTAAGTAAAAAAATGTTCTTGATTCATAAACTTCGGTTTTTAGCTAAAATTGAAAAGGTAATTGGAAAGACTATTAGAGTTTTTTCATCAACTGCAAGTATAGCAAGTTTTCCATTTATAACATAATTTGAAAGTCAAAATTTGTATATCTATTTAGATTATCCTGAAACTTCAAATTAACAATTTATTAATTTATTTACTGTGAAAGAGGTGCCTCGATAAAATAGCTAGGTTAATAAAGTGTAAGCAAGTACATATAACCATTGTCACAATAGATTTTAAGTGGGGCATACCTGGGAAGTTTTCAACTTCTTTAGGTTGAGACGGTGCCTGTCAAATCAGAAACAAAACCAAATCAATTTCTTTCCTAAAATTATACCAATGAAGGTTGAAATTCACAAGATCATTCATACTATATTCTCAAATAATCCTCGTAATAAAAGTATATAATTCTTTTTCATTATCTCTCCGACATATACACTTGCTAAATTTGTCAAACTGTATCGACAAAACACTAGCTAGCTACTTATTCATGCTATTAATGAAACCTACAAACTTTTTTAATTTACAAAAATATAAATTTTTGATATATTATTTGCATTTTGAACAATGAATGAATTAGTTTTCTTCTTCTTCTTCTTGGTGTTCTTACGGAAGGAACAGTAGAAAGTACACAACTGCATGTTGTATAATATATATATGTTATATATCTTCAACCTAAATGCCGAGGCAGATCGATTAACCTAGCTAACTATATAAATGCTTAATTAATTAGTAGATGATGTGCACATTGTTAATGTAGCTAGCTAGCTATATGCATGACTAGCTTGTTTCATTTGGGAATTAAGGGATTAATTATGGCCCAGCTAATTAACTAGCTTCTAAGGCCTCTTCCGATGGATGCATATATATATGTCTTCTAGATAAAATTCTACAAGTTCATGCAATTTTAATTGGCTCTTCTTCCTTGTTCGTGCAATTGTATTGTTTTATGTGTGTAGGTCAGACATGGAGTAGCTAGCATGTCGATCTACAGTTATTATTTTCTAGATACAAGCTGCTAGCTAGGTACTGGAGATTATTTCTTAATTTCTTTTATGAGGGTTCTACAAACTAACAACATTTTTATAAATTAAACATCTATTTGTGTTGTGCGACATATCGGAGTCATAAATTAATTAATTGTTCTAAGAAAATAGTTAATAGTGTCCTCACCGATGTTTAAAATCCTGACCGATCCGATGATTAAAAACCATCATTATCTTCAATTGTCTTTTGGTTTTAATATTGCCGTAGGATTAGCGATTTTCAAGGTGCCTTAATAAATAATAAATAAATCTCAAAAAATGTAAAATTTGGTCTCCAAGTACATATTAATATGGAGAACAAGATGAACTGTTCAGATCGATTATTTAGACTTTGAAATCTCAAAAACTGACTCGTTATAACTTAGGTTGAAATTATAACGTTATGACATTAGCCGGACTCTATATATAGCAGATCCAAACCGTTAGATATTTAATATATTAAAATGTGTTTGGAGACCAACTTTTATATTTTTTGGAATTTTTTTACTATTTAAGATGGTTTGAAAATCGCTATTTTTTAATGATGCAGAATTATAATAAAAATATTAATTTTCAAATCATCTTTATAAATAGTAAAAAAAATTCAAAAAATGTAAAATATGATCTCCAAACACATTTTAATGATTAAACATCTAATAGTTTGGACCGGCTATTTGGACTTCGAAACTAGATATATGATCACCAATTAAAACACACCCATTAATTCACGAAGTAGCATAGCCTAACTCTATATAACTATATATATATATAGAGAGAGAGAGAGAGAGAGTGACTAATGTGCAATCCTATGCATATGGGCCGATATACATACGGTCCAAATTTAAAATTTCAAAATTCAAAACATCGATCCGAACCGTTCATATTGTTCTCCATATTAATATGTGCTTGGAGACCAAATTTTTTATTTTTCTGAATTTTTCTACTATTTATTAAGCCACTTTGAAAATTGTTGATCCAACGGTGGCTGCTGATTTTACTGATTTTACAAAACTGTCTTTCAGGTTTCTAGTACCTCGGGAACACCAAATAACTACCAATATTATAAATTGTTCCACTATTACAAAGGTAAAAGTGCTTGGTGCTCAGTTCCAGCAAAAACAGCCATAAGAAAATCATCAACTTCTAACTAAACTAGTAATCATGGGTGGTACGGAAAGGAGTAAAGAATTAACTTATCTGGTATGAAATCGCAGTACAAGCACAAGCACAAGCCGCCTCATTAGCCTAGTCAGGAGCATTGTCTCTTGGTCTACCTCTCGGTTAATCATGCCCAATTAAGGTAGTACGACATCTGGAAGCAGAAAAACATAACAAAAATCTTAGAAATCCGTGGAGGAAGAGTTAGAACTTAATTTAGCAAATATTAACTGAATGCCCGGTAGGTGTCATATTTTGTCATAGTCAGAAGGGCATCCTGAACGTGTGCCTCATGAGTTTTGACCTTCTTGACACAATTAACACATATCCTGCAGCCTTGTATCCTAGGCTTGTGGATTTTAACAATCATATATTGACTTAAAATGGACACAAAGCATTCAATTGCAAATTAAAAAATTGGACCAGTTATAGGAGGGTCTAAATAAGTGAAAACATGATTACCCTAAATGGCAAACATATTAATTGTATTTGCACGTATATCTAATTAAAATATTAAATATAAGATGGTGTAAAAGAGGAACTTACCTCAGCATTTAACCAAATAAAATTCTGCGCTGCAACCTCCACCTGTGAGGTAAAATCATAAGATTAATAGCAAGGGGAGAAGTACAAAAAAATCACTGCAATAACAGGGTTGGTTTGTTGTTACTATAATGTGATCTTCGAATAACAGGCTTAGATAGCGACCTCAAAACAGAAAGACAGGGTTTATAATAATATGGCATACATTTACTGGTACCATTAACAGACATTCAGGTTTCTGATCGATTCCTATTTATTTACACAATTCTAATTGAACAAAAAGATGTCACAACTGACTATCCGAAACTAAACTTCCAGAAACTAAAATTACGTAAAGGTTAGAATATGGTATGCCATCCCATACTCATCAGGTTTGCATTCCATCTGTATAACTTCCATTTTTTGGTTACAGGTCTATAATTTAATGTATGTGTTTTAACCATAAACTAGAAATACTTAAAAAGAAAAAGATAAATTTCAAAACTGTTACTTCAGGTGGGATTCACCGCCATCTTCGCCAACACCATCCAATCGGTTCCCCAGCTAATGCCAACAGATACAAAATTAAATTACATTGATTGGTAAATGCAGAGGAAGCTTTCAAACATTTTCAGGTTTAATTGAGGTTTAATCAGGGCTAATTGGGCTATATTTTAAATTTAGGTATCTTACCTTAGCCTACAAGGACTCTTATGAGGAGTATAGGTACCATTAGGTACGTATTCCTTACTATACCAGTAACTCAGTACAGAAACCCTCTATTTATTCCTTGTACAGAACTCAGGTTTTGCTAAAGAGAAAGTTAGTTGCAGTAGATGACTTCACCTGGAAGTTAACTTCCTGCGATCTAGATTCTGGTACAAATGAGCAGCTCAGATATGTTGGTGGCACTGATATTAGCTTCTTGAAGGAAGATCCGTCAATAGCTTGTGCCGCTCTTGTTATTTTAGAGATTGGCACTTTGAAAATCGTGCATGAAGAATTTGATTTAGTCAGACTAGATGTACCTTACATTCCTGGCTTCCTTGCTTTTAGAGAGGTAATTTTTTATTTTTTTTTACAATTTACTACCAAGTCCTTATTTTTATGAATAAAATTGTAATTGTTAAAACATTTATGTGTTTGCATATTGTTCGGAAGGAAAGAAAACATTCGACTAAGTATCTTTAAATTCAGAAATTTAATTTTTGCTGACAAAAAGGGAACTGCTTTTATGCCATTATTTTAACCGAAACTAAATTTTAATGTTCTATTTTAGTGACCATTTCTTTCATGGCATTTGTTTTTTCAATATTTGATCCGATACTCTTTTGTTTATTCTTCTCTAGGCTCCGATTCTGTTAAGGATCTTGGAGAAAATGAAAGCTGATGGTAACCCTTTCTATCCTCAGGTAAAGCATACGAGTTATTTGCCTCAAGTAAAAGTAGCAGTGTGGTTCAATTAGGTATCGGTGTTTCTTTACAATATATTGTTTGTGTAACCCTGAAATAAAAGCAAGTATGAAAGAAATATGGAAACAATGTAAGTTATTCTTTTTGAATAATGCTTGCAGCTTTTGATGGTTGATGGAAATGGAGTACTTCATCCAAGAGGTAAGTTTTCAAATGTTCTCATTTCTTCATAGATAATTACAAAGTGTGTGTGTGTGTGTTTTTTTTACATCTGTAGGATTAATAATGACACTACCAAAATTGCCATTAAGTTTGAATATGTTGGCTGGATTTGAAGCCTTTTTATCGAAAATATGAAATACAGCAAAAACAGCAATTGCAAATTCATGCTGTATTTATTTGATTAGTTGATGTATTTGTTTTGTCTAAAAATCTTACTAGGTATAAATATTACTTGTCAGGTTTTGGTTTAGCTTGTCATATCGGTGTTCTTGCAAATCTACCAACTATTGGAATTGGCAAAATTGTCAGTCACAGATTAATATTTACTTTTCTGATTACATTACAAAATGGTCCAACAAAAAATGGTAATGTAATTAATATCAAATAACTAAAAATGGTAACGCGATCACCTTACTTTCTCTCTCTAGCTACATCACATTGATGGACTCAGCCACTGAGACGGAAACTAGAAATGCCAGTAAACAGTGACAGCAATATATTACCGCTTATTGGAGAATCTGGCAAAATATGGGGAGTGGTCTGTGTTATTGACTGTATCTTTTTAGAAAAATTCTAGTTGTGTGCAATTCTTGCACTTGTGAATGATTATTATACTAATTTACCAATTGTCTTATAATGGTATATATGGGGTGGCCTGCACTGGTACAATATCTATTCATTACTTCAGTAAGAACCAAAACTTTCCAATTGAGATGCTACTAAAATTAATATTAGTTTATTTCAAGTTAATCCATTGTCAACGGATCCTAACCCTTTTGTTTATACCTTTGCATTTTGATTCGTAATTTAATATCAGGCACTGAGATCGGGACCTGGTTCACTAAAACCAGTTTACATATCAATTGAGCACCGTGTTTCACTTGATTCGGCAATAACTCTTGTTAAAATGTGTTCCAAATTTCGCATTCCTGAGCCTACTCGTCAGGTACAATATAATATACCCTTTTCGTTTCTTTTCTTTAGAAAATAAAATGTTTAACTGAAAACCGGCATTTTTCATATTTAAAATAAATTGTTTGTATCTTACGCAGGCTGATATAAGATCAAAGGTATTTCTTCAGAAGCATAGAGGATCTCCTAATTTTAATAATTAAGCTGGTAATATAATTAAGGATATGTTTATAGATATATATGAAATATTTATCCAATTTCTCAGTTGAAGAAATTCATAACTCATTGAGTTTTATTTATGGTGGTTATATTTTTGATTGCAGATAACTCCAATCTAAAGTAGAGATATGTGGGCATGTTTGTATTTGGCTGATTGGTTCCAATATTTACAACTGTAAAGCAATGATAATTATTAACTTATATGATTTAAAATCTTTTACACTTGAAGAGTTCAATCAATCTAGCTATTCTGACAGATGAATCCTCAGAAAGAATTAGAATAGAAATTCTATTTTCAGAAAGGACCCTTTCAAAATGTTGGAAATGAGAAATATGCAGGGAAGCCCATAATTTTAAAACCCATAACTAAGGCTAATGAAGACCGGTATACCAACTACCAACTACCAAGCCCATAGTTTATATGACTCGCCACACTGTTTGTCGGTCATGTAAAAACTGCCATAGATAATCAGGGCTATTGTTTTCCCAGGTGTGTTAGCTTCTTACCATCTCCACCGTTCAACTTTAAACTGCACCCCAACAACATATAAATAGGTTCTGAACTCGACAAAGAGAAGAAAATCCAGAATTAAATTGGCTCAAAATTAACTTCATATAATATACGCAGAGCTAGGGATGGTTGTAGCATTAGCAAAACAGCATCGCATATGACATATATGTGAGCTGTATGAATCAAAAACTGCTCTGTCAAAATGTTTACCTTGACACAGATCATTTATTTTTACTTCTGAGGAACTTTAATTTTGGGGATTAAAGAATTCAATTATTAGTAGTTTTTAATTACCATGTAATCAAGCCCAGCCCAGCACATAAAACGTGTTAATTAATAATCCACTTATATTATATGAGGCCCTATTTTATTTCATTTAGGTTCATTTTATTTGTACTTCTATAACAAGGCTCATGTTATTGGACTTCAACTTGCCAAGTTAGACAATTTAATTTTTTTGTGGATTATGTATTACAAATTCAAATAGACCAGGATAATGAACTGACATTTAAGGATGAAATTTTGAATTATGCATTATAATGAAATTAAACTTTTCTAATGTCATCAAATTTATATATATAAGCTACTAAAATTCCAATTCCAATTGTCAAATTAAAGTATTGTTAGGTTTTTTTTTTTTGCTGGGGGTAGGCTGGCAATATATAATCCTCTAAATAGGTATCATTAGAACGACAATTCGAAGTCTCAGGCTAGGGATGATGGAAGAAGTGACATGTCAGATGCCACCGAGATGGTGAAAGAAGGGATAATAAACATAATCGACACGATAAAAGCAATAGCAAAGAACACAGAGAAGACGGAAGAGACAGTTTGGGAGAGCACCAGGGAGGGAACCGACGCGATCAAAAAGAAACTTAAGGATTCTGGAAAGGCTCCACCAAGAGAAGATACCAATGCCGACGCAGCGGCCATGGAAAGCAAGATCGATGAGGAATGGAAAAGGTGGCTACATTGATCATAGGGCGCCTTGGCCAACTTAGCCAGTTAGTGGTGGTTGGTGCATGCCATGTGGTGTTTATATATATATATTGTTGGTTCTATATGCTTTGTTTCAATTCAAGATCTAGGTTAGCTTAGGTTACTAAATATGTATCTTAAAGCTTAATTAAATTTCTTGGATTTTGATAATGGTCTGTAATATATAATTATAAAGTGATGACAAACTGTGCGGCGCAAAGGCACACAAAATTAAGCCTAAAAATGTGTAGCTGTGTGATGGGTTCCACAGTTCAAGTGATAGCTTAATTACTGGTTGTCTTGAGTTGTTACTTGATCTATTAATCAAAAAGGAAAATCATTTAATTTGTCTTTGTGGTAATATATAATTAATGTGTATGATATATATATATATATATATGAGATGAGCTACGTACGGTGAGCCATGGAGTAAAACACGTTTGTACTCCATGCCATATTTTCATTTTGAAAATGCAAACAATCGATTCGAACTTTCCAACACGATCTCCATATTGAAATGTACTGAGAAATTAAATTTTACATTTTTTGAAATTTTTTTACTATTTATTAATTTTGAAAATTATTGTTTTGTTGTGAACAGTAAAATAACAGTAAAAATTCGGTTTAAACGGTTTGAATTTACCATTTGAAGTCGATTGATAGGTTTTAGAGTAGGTGTTATGTAGGTTAAAATGGCACAGATGTTATACTAGTCAAACTCATTATTAAGTCATAAATCAAGGGATAATTTTTGCTACCGAAGGATCCTATTCCCCTAGATAAATCACTTAATTACTTAAATAATTCTTATGTAATTAATGAAAGCCCCTCGTTGCTTCAAGTGAAAGCTGCTCTCCAGTCTCCCCCCACTCTCTTACTCTCGTCCATATCCTATAAAGTAACAGAATCTTTCCGTTTAGATCTAAACCGTCCGATCAGAATTCAGACCATCTGTCCAAATGCAGATTCTGATTCGACGGTTACAATTTAAACAGAAATATTTTGTTACTTCAGTGATATCAATTCCTGCTCTTCCCCTTGTTCTGTGTATATATATAGATATCTAGTTCTAGGCCATACAAAACAAAGCCAAACAGTCCACTCAAACTTGCCATTTCTAATTACACACTCCTCTTCTAGACTTGTAATCTCCGCTTCCACTTGCCAAACAAATTAAACCTTCCCTCACATTCCTCCTCACATTGCAATTTCAAATATTGCACAAAAGCAAAACTACATAGTCTTGGTTTTTAAAATTTGAAATCTAGCTTCAATCTAGCTTCAAGCTTCAAGCTTGCTCTGGTATTCGCTTTGCTTGTTGGGTATTCTTACATGATTGTGTTGCAAACTCAGAAGCTTGAGATTAATATCAGGAGATAGCAGTAGGTCCCATGGGCATTGGACCTACTTTTAAGTTCAATTAGCTCTATCACCGTACGATTACCATTAAGATCTGTGCGCACGTAAATTGATGAAAACTCGTACAGATTTAATATGGATCGCACGAATCTTGATGCAAATGGATGGCCAGATCACTCATCGAACCAAAGTAGGTCCAATGAGCATCGGACCTACTCCCAAGTGTAATATCAGAGATCTTCTCTGACTTTATTTTCGTTTATACTCGGTTCTTCTGTGGCATGGGATGATGGTGCCCACGGTACAACCTAATGCCATTATAATTTTCTTAATGTTGCATTTTTTTTGCTTTTTAATATTTGGGTGCAATCAAGCAGGAAGATCATGATATATGATAAAATTCAAAATTAGCTTCGACAGTTTTAAATTTTTCATAATGATATAAAAGAGGTATAATTAGTGAATATTTTATTCTTGTGTAATACAAATTATGTAATGAAAAGCTACTAAAATTTTAAAAATAATTCCGATTGTAACAGATATTATACCGTACGAGGATCTTATAATAAGCCACACGAATTGCTACACCTTTGTATGTTACAAAAGAACCGCCCCCAAGGGATAAGTAAAGAAAAGATGAGCCCAAAATTAAACTCGTTCCAATTTCCAAACTTCCAACATGCACCGCTGTTTTGAACCTTTCCTTTTCATCTACAATCTATGAATTTGCGCTCCAGTCGAGCTGCTATTTTATTACGCACCTAACTTGATTTACTTGTAAGTTGTAACAATCAATGAAAGTCAAATGCCTTTATATTCTTTAGTACACTATATTCAAATTGCATGCTACTTCTGAAAAGTAATTATGAGCTTTCATTAATATTCTATTCTTCCATTCCAGTTATTTCTGTTAAGATAGAGATGCGGTTGTAATCATCAAAAAATATTTTACAAAAAAAAAAAAAATAACCATCATTATCATCAATGCATCATCATGTAAAATAAAATGGCGTTGAATTGATATTGCGTTTATGCATTTAATTAAATTTTTTTGCAAAGTCCTCCAATTAATCCTGCAATTAGTGAAACGCCAGAGTTATCAATCATAGTCACAAGATTTCTAAATTAAACCCTAATTAAATCTGAATAATTCATTTTTTTAGTGATAATCTGAATAATTCATTTTTTTAGTGATGCCAAACTTAACGCCGAATTATCGGTTGACCAAACTTTGACCAAATTTAATCCGAAAATTAGCGAATTTTACGAAATTTTCCCCAATTTTATGAATTATTTGCGAATTTTTTCAAGAATATTTTTTTTTTTGTTCTCTTGTAGGACTGTGAACTCTGATCCGGATAATTCTGAATCATTTTCGAATTATACCCGAATTATTTCATAATCACGATTTTTTGATATCGCCGAACCGAACCAAACCGAACCCGAATCAATTGCCTAGTCCTAATTATCTAGGTTATCATAAAATTAATTTGCTTATTTATTTTTTACTGGATTAAAAGGCTCCTTTTGATTAACTTATTTTTTCAGCACATTTATATCATTATTCTACGTACTGAGTTGTCAATTTGTTAACTAACTAATCAATATATTTTAGACAATCATGCATGAGATGTGACTATTTGTTTTGTACTGAACTTTGGATTAATAAGTGCATGTGACAGCTCACGATGTTTATGTAACATTCATGTTATACCCCACAAGACTTAATATGGGCTTTGCTTTAGTAATTAATCCCAAAATATATATAACTTTAAAATAATGAATTTGAAGAATTTGACATCCTTTGAATGCAACAGATCTCAAATGTTTAAAGTACAGATCTAAAATTTCAAGGACCCTAGTAACATATAAAGACCTCTCTATGCTCATATATCATCGATACCAGTGGTACCATGCTTTGTACAAAGCAAATCTGTGCAATTTTTGGAGAGCAACAAACACATTTTCAATTAATCAAAAGGTTCACCACAGGTATGCTTATTGTTATAACACCTAAATTTTAAATTATTAATTAGGTTAATAATCAAATTTGCAACAAATTAAATTTTAATAGGATTAATTAGAAACTTTTAGTTTCGTACCTCAATTAAAATTTGGAGCCTAGTATCATGTCATATTACATTACATTACACTTGTATCATGTCATCTTACATTACACTTGTATGATCTAGCTAATTGATAGCAATGCTTAATAGTTAATACACTGTGAAATATTTTAATTATGAAAATTTGAGACGCAATAGCCATTGGAGAGAAGGATTAAAGATAAATATAGTTGTTGGAACAATATCCATAAATGACAAATTTGAAAAAGAAAATAAAAGTTTGAAGATGTTTCTTTTAAATTTTACTTAGTAAACCCAAGATAACATTTTCCAGTCTGTGAATTTTATTTATTAATCTTAAACACAGTTTCTCATATGCAATATAGGCTTGGAGCATTGCTACGGCTTAGCTGGCATTGGTGACATATATATATTGTTCAACGTACAAATAAGCATACAAAATTAGGAACCTTATAATTTATTCAAATACTCAAACAACGACAATACTAATGTCTCATCAGATAGTAGCTATGTTCAAATTATTAATCTTAATCTTAAAAGATAAATATATGGTCAAACTATAATGTCTCAATTGAAATCAAATATGTATTTAAAAGATTAAAGGTTATGATTCTAATTATAATAACAAGGTCCAAAGAAGCGATGAACGGATTTATATAATAAAGTAATTTAATGAACCATCAAATTAAAACACTGGTGTAACAGTAACACTTCATTCTTAAGATTAATAATTGTGTAAATGTTTCACAAAGAGAATATCTCAAACTTATATTACAATTATCTGATTAGAGAAACAAAATTTGCAAAAGCCCTCGAATTAAATACATAAATTAATTACATTTCCTCCGTGTTCTATCAATCTATCCTATGGTGTCGATATCAAGGAAATAGATCTGCTGCGATCCAAAAGGAATTGCAGGGTCCTGTTATTCCAAATCAAACCTTTCATTTTTCTAAATGTACGAATCTCAATAGAAGTTGTTTTCATACACGAATCTCAAAACAAATGAAAAGTTGGATTTGGAATAACAGGACCTGTCAAGATTTGAGAGGTCTTTATATGTTACTAGGGTCCTTGAAATTTTAGATCTGTACTTTAAACATTTGAGATCTGTTGCATTCAAAGGATGTCAAATTCTTCAAATTTATTATTTTAAAGTTATATATATTTTGGAAGCAAAGCCCACATTAAGTCTTGTGGGGTATAACATGAATGTTACATAAACATCGTGAGCTGTCACATGCACTTATTAATCCAATGAACACTGGTAGCCCCTTGTTCTACACATGGATCCTACAATCTTATATAAAGCTATTCATATCTCCATTTCTCCATTCTTATATTATGCACGTAGTTATTCTGATTCGTCAACGACTGAGATTGAAAGATGAATTTTTGAATTGAATATCAGTCATCTAATCATATCATCTAATCATACAATCTGCCTTCTTTTGATTAAATACATCTAGTTTATGTGTAGAAATCTAAATTTAGTTAAAAACATACTTGCTACATAGATCGTTACATAGTTTGTCACATTAAAATTGAATGAATCCCTATCAATTTGTTTCCTTGTTTCTCCTTACAGCTATCTTTGATTCTTATAATTAACTTATTTCCTTATATCTATTTTTTTTCCATTTTATTTTTCCGCTTCTTCTAATAGTTTTGACAATGAAAATTGAAACAATTATATATTTTGGATTTTGTTTAGAGTTATTATATTTTTATAAATATATGAATAATAAACTTTGTGCTTGTTAATAAACTAGTAATTTTATTTTGTATATAATATGGTGTAACCGTGTAATTATTTCATGCGCAAAATCTTACAATCAGATATACTTTAATTTAAATGGGGTGTTTTTCGGATTTTCTGCTGCTACTGTCGTCGTGACCGTCGTTGTTGCTGTTTGCTGAGATGGGAGTACATATCTGATTATCTGAATATCACCATATCCGTGTCCTGACAAAAAAGAGTATAAATCGAACATGACCTTAGAAGTTAGAACTTGAATTTTCTAGCTTATCAAGTAAAGGATCTGTATTTAATTATTATTTTATATTTATGTTTGCTTTATTCAATTACTGAAAGAGGGAGGAATTGATTTCAGAACATAGAAATTAAAAAAACATATTTTACAGAATAAAGCTACAACTGCTGGAATCAAATCTGATGCGATCTGAATCTCTGCTACAGTATTCTAAAATCCCTGCTTTTTCTAATCTCACCGTTTATTTTTTTTAATACACGCATCTCTAAATAGCTAGTTTTTCTGTGCATGCATCTTAAAAAAATCAACAGTAAGATTTGAAAAAACAGAGATTTCAGGATACTGTAGCAGAGATTCGGATCGCAGCAGATTTGTTTCCACAACTGCTGAGTTCCAGTGAATCAGTGATGATAAGTAATTTGATGGTCACCCTTGGTCTTGAATGATTTCAACAAAAGTACTTTGAATGTGCCCAAAATAAAGCCTAAAAGTGCTTATTTTGTTGCTTAAAATCCAACATTTTACAAATATTAAGCAATTGACCCAATAGTTTGCTGAAATGTAACTGCAGATATATAATTTAAAATTAAGCTTATTGATTAACTAAATTTATATCTACCTGGTTAATTATTAGTGTTGTGTACTTGTGTACCTTATTTTTAAAGTTCAAATAATTAATTCGAACCGTTAAATATAATCTTCTTACCCATATGAAAATGTACCTAGAAACTCAAATTTTATATTTAAAAGAAATATTATTATTTTTAGGAGATATGAAAATGTATATGGAAACTAAATTTTATATTTAAAAATATATATTATTTTTAGATAGGTAAAAAATCATTTGATCTGCAATATTTCAGACCATTCAAATGTAGTGATTTTTAACCTATCCTGAATTCTGAAAGAAAAAAAATGTAAAATTTGATCATCAAATACATTTTCTTATATAAATTATGTTTAATGATTTAGATCGACTGAAAGATATAAACCCATAGCATGACTTGATATTACAATATGCATGTTATCATAGCCACTTAGAAAAGAAGTATGATTAATTGTTACAGAGTACATGTGATGTTTCTGGAGGTCTCTTTTTTAAAGCTTCTAGATTCTATTCATGCATAATGCATTTCTCTCCAATTGAGCATATGGCTAAAACGAATACTGTTCTTGCTTGCCTTTCTGGGAATAAAAAACAATATATGCTAAAAGCACCAAATGATTTGGAGAATAAAAACTGTGGTGGATTCCTAGTAAAAAACAAATGTTTTTATTTCAAAAGCACGACCCAAAATAATTTGGTGGTGGAAGCAACCGGTCACCCACTATTTCAAAAGGGGGCCAATTTCATTCTTCGCAAGTTAAAAATATCCAGACTTGAAGGCTTGAAACCTTAACATTTGCAAAGTTTTTCATAATTCCAAATTTTCAACTATTTTTATCAAAAGAAAAAAAAAAATTAAAGTTGATGGCAATAAAAATTTCCAAGAAAATAGAAATTAATTAAACAGTCAAAATTGAAAAGCAAATGAAGTGTGATTTCTTATTTTTATTTTTTTGAAATATGAACTGGATATCAAGTCATCCAACTTTGTGAAATTGGATCTCATGACCTCCCACATGGAAGCCATGTACTATTGCCACAAAATCAAAAATAGATTCTTTTAAATATATAGACAATCTACAAAGTGATAAAACAAAACAAAATTGTGGCTTTCAATATGAGAACATATTAAAGAAATTAATACAGTGATGTAAAATACCACTCTCTCATAAGTTCCTATTCCTTTGTAACAGTTTTTTCTTTTTTAAAAAAAGAAAAAGAAAAGATATTTCCGTCTCTTTTAAATATTTAAATTGATGAACAAACAAAAGTTCTTGAAGTTGGAAAACCTAAATAGTCAACTCTTAATGAAATTTCTATAAGTGAGATAAAAGATAAAATTAAATCGATACATGCGTGGATGCAAAAGAAAATTATATTTTTTTAGGGAGAATTGTTGGTATTTTTAATGAAACATTTTATACTGTTTACTTTCTCGTTAAAGCACTTGTATTTTTTTTAATTAAGATATTTTTTACAACTTTGAGCCGCATGATTAAGATATGACATTAAATCGTAAAAAGAAAAGAATGGTTCAAATCGGATTAACAGAAAGCACACTATTCAGTTTCTACCTCTGAATTTACACCCGCTATTAAGAGGTACATGTGTTTTGCCCGAGATTATATTTTCTCTATTTAACTCTTTTTTCACGGTCGAGATTTTGATTGAATCCTTGAAAATTGGGTCGAAGTAAATAATGATTTGAATTTATTAAAAAAAAAAATAGTATTTCAATTGATGCAAATCAAGTTTCGAGCAATACAAGTTCCTATATCAAGTCAATCAGATCAATTTTCGGATAATCATATTCTCTACATGTGCACATTAAATTTCGAAGGAAAATTTCCTAAATTATCAAATGTCAACATGTTTTTTTTTTTTTCCTAATCATATAAGCAAAGCATAGTCCAAATTATTAATTATGAAGTAAACCTTCGGTCGTTTTCTTCTAATTTTTTTGTATTAATGAGTTTTGAAAATATATTCTCAATCATGAGCAGAGATAAAAAAAAAATCAGAGGGGACAAAGTCGATTGAAATTTTTCGATCTCCACTAAAACTCAAAATCCATCTAATTATCAATCATAATTCAATTATTTTCATTTTAACCCTAAGTTTAACTCGAATTACAATTTAAATATTCAGAGGGAGGTATAAAAAAATTCAGAGGGGGACAAAGTTGATCGAAAAGTTTCGATCTCCACTAAAACTCAAAATCCATCTAATTATCAATCATAATTCAATAAATTTATTTTTATTTTTATTTTAACCCTAAATTTAACTCGAATTACAAATTAAATATTCAGAGGAGGTAAAAAAAATTCAGAGGGGACAAAGTCGATCGAAAAGTTTCGATCTCCACCAAAACTCAAAATGCAGAGGAGGCAGCTGCCCCCCTCCCCTCCTATGAATTCGTATCCTCTGCATTAACTCAAAAGATTCTCTTTTGAGTTAATGAATCCTGACCATCCAATTTGCTTTAAGATTCGTACAGACTAGATATGCACTAATATTAAATATCTCCTATATTATAGGCAGAGACTGGATTGGCTCTGTTTAAAATTAGACGGTTAAAATTCATTAACTCAAAAAATTCCCTTCTGAGTTAATGCAGAGGATACACATTCTACCTCTTGTACATATTGTGTATAAATAATTTGCATGTTAAATATAATTATTTTCAATACAAATAGGGGTGCAGAATATATGACAAAAAAGGTAATTTCTGGTGTTCACATTTACG
>CAXKVR010000595.1:0-28746 GCA_964058845.1 Carex sylvatica
ATAAGGTAAATAAAGTCAGTATACATATTTAAATATTTTATATATTATAATAATGCTAATAATCAAAATTAGCTTTCAATTGAAACGAATGATAATGCTTTTACAAATGAATACTATACGAAGAGCAATCAAAAGGAAGAATTAATATTTGAATATTTCTCAATATAGAATGAGAGAATAAATCATGCACAAATAAAAACAGAATCATATAGTTTGGTTCTACATGGTACTTAATATTATCATAAATAGATGCAAATAAATGTACTTAGTATAATATTTGAATATTCAATAAATCATGCACAAATACTATTTTTAATTCTACATGGTCTTCTCAATATAGTTGTAAGCGTAATATTTTATGAATATGTTTGAATTTTGCACAAATAAAATTTTGAGCATTTAAAGGACAAACATTGGATATTATTTGTCAGTTTCAGTTATCTTAATATCATAAAAATGACTATAAATTGATTAAAAACATCATCAGAAACACTACACACAATAAATGCATTTTAGAAGAATTCTATATGTAATATTTGCAGATTTATTGTTGATTTTAGAAATTTTACTACTTGTGCACAAATTAAAATGCATTATAAATGTATCTTACGAGTATTCTTGAAGTACTCTTTGATTTGTGCACAAATTAATTTACGAGCAGAAATTATAATGCATTTGCAGAGTTGTTGTCCATTTTAGAAACTTCTACTTAAAATAAGATCTAAATTGATAATAAAAATTGGACCAATTCAAATCTCTCACAATGATTAAAATAGTGCTTCTCTGTATTCCCAACTTATAAATATTACAATTATATTAAAGATTGATTGTTCCTCTCACAATGACCAATGAACTTGATCAACATTTTGCATGTGTCTATTGATGCTTTCGATCAATTTAAGCATCGGCACAAGTCATAAATTCAAGAAAAGTAACAATTATTCTCCAAATGACGTCAATTATATGTCAAATCAATTTATTTGTGCTAATTCTAAATCAATTTTTACAAACGGACTATACGTGAATGCATTTACATCATACCGCGTGCATCTATTGATGCCTTCTAATGGTCTCATTCCAAAATAAAATCATCAAAATCTGATAGTTATTCTTAAATTTGAGATAATTCTAAATGATACATTCAGTTGTCTGCACATGTATGCTACAAAATGCATTTACAGTACATTACATGCATCTATTAGGCTATTAGCATTTGTAATTAATCTCCTTATTCAAGTCATAAAACTAATCACAATTGACAATTATTCTCCAAATTTTGTCAACTATATGCTAAAATAACTTATTTGAGGTAATTTTAAGTAATACCTCATTTTTCGATACATGTATATGACGGGAATACATTTAGAACACATTACATGCCTGAAATGTCATAAATCCATTGCTTCGTTTGATTTACCAGATGCTCCAATTCCATGCCTGAAATGTCATAAATTTTACAAAACCATAAATCCTAGAATCAGGTTAGCTATTGTTATCTCGGTTACCAAGTCACAAACCCTAAAAATCACCTTACGCAAATTGGCCAATTCAAAAGCATTGTCTTACAAATTGAAGAATTGTTATACCGTGACCTTACTGTCCAAACTCGCTTTTTGGGTGAAAGAAAGCTTGAATCGAAAGAGGCTCACCTTATGTCCGAGTTACACCGATTCTTTCTTCTAGAATGTTCGCGACTGACTGTCTCCTCAGATTGAATTTTTTTTACCGTTTTCTTCAAAAGGTTAATGCGGTTTATGATGGGAAGAGAGATTTGGAATTGGAATAGCGACAAGTAGAATACTGATTCGGAGGAAGAAGATGAGTCTGTGTGGGAATTTATTGGGCTGTTAGAAAAAGCAACTCTTTTGGGCCGTTGATTTAGAATTTACTGGGCCAGGTATTACTTCTTTATTACATTTTAGTTGGACTACTACTTTTTTCATTTTAGAATATTATTTTCTATTTTCGGTAACTTTTTATAAATTTACAATATTTACATAAATTAATTACGAATAAGTATCAGATTTTGTCGAATCTCACAACAAAATCTTACGTAAATTTATTACATCGTGTTTGACATTACACAAATAATGTACTTTATTATAAATATTAAATAAGGAGGGTTTCAATACCTCATGTTTTTCATACCTCATAATGTTTCATATTTAATATCTTCGTTTTCAAAGCCTAAATTGTCGATCCGAACTGCTCAACACGATATCCGTAGTAAAATATACCTGGAAATCAAATTTTATAATTTTTGAAATTTTTTTACTATTTTTTGAGATACGTACAAAATCACTGTTTCTTTTGAGAGGTATGAAAAACATGAGGTATTGGAATCCTCCCCATATTAAATAATGAACATTGGAAATATTTGCTTATTTTATCATTTTAGGTACAATTTTATGCGTAATATTTGATTCAATTATTTTATTTTTACCCAAATTAATTTATGAGTAAGAATAGGACATAAGTGACTATTATCTGTTAATTTTGTTGACCTTGGGATCGTAATGCAGCAAAAAAAACTGATTAAAACATTAACAGACAAACACAATGCACAATAAATGAATTTTAAAATAGTTGTAAGCGTAATATTTTATGAATATGTTTGAATTCTGCACAAATAAAATTTTGAGCATTTAAAGGACAAACATTGGATATTATTTGTCTGTTTCAGTTATCTTAAAATCGTAAAATATTTTTTTAAAGACTTTTTTAAAACATGAAACAAAATATTCCGTTAAATTTATTCACAAAGTACTCTTGTGAGACCTAAATATGCATTCACTTAATTAATATATTTTTGCTAAGATGCATATGACATACATGAAATCCCTTAACATTACCCAAATTTAATATTTAACCTGAATCTACTTTTAACTTTTATAAATCTGCATCAACTACATTATGATCTGAACTTTTATTGTTACTAAATTTGAATGAGAGTTTGATGGTTTTACAAAAAAAAGACTATTTTATAAAATTTCTGTTAAAAGAATGGTTTTAAACAAACAGACTGTTTTGTTTGTTTGGCGTAAGGCAATGGTTAAACAAACAGACTTTAAATTTAGAATAAGTTGTATTTAAACACATTTAATCCATATCTATTTGACGATCTGAAATCGTTGACAACTAAGTTTTATTTATTTTTGTTGAACTAAACACAGATATATTTTCAATAGTTGGGATAGATTTTGCATCAAATTTGTAATTTTAAAATTAATTGACCACTAATCAAGTATAGACAATACTAATTGTTAAATTTTCAAATCTCGGCGAATAATCAAACGATTTTCAGATCACTGTATATTTGAAAAATAATATGTCTAAATTATAAAATGTGTGTGTGTGTGTGTAATTTTACATCTTTGATTTTAACAACCGTTTTGTCGATATAACTTGTATTTTAATTTTCTTAGCATGCTTTTGATCACTTGGATGTGAATTAACGATTCATTTCTCGTTGGTTGCCCAAATTTTTAAAAATAAAAAAGCCTAGTAATCAAGAGAAATAGAAAGCAAAACATCATGGCACATGACTATCTGTTTGTACGTGCTTCATGCCATAATGGCTACAAACAGTTCATCGTAGGACTCTTTAATGCTTTGTAGCAACAAGAGCACGTGGGTTATATTATGTCTCTTTTCACATATCCACCGACACATTTTGAGTACTTTATAACATTTTATTACCATGGTGCATAGACGATTAGAGGTGTTCAAACGGTTTGGTTTGTTCGGTTTTTAAACGAATCGAAATTTTTTGGTTTAAATGGTTCGGTTTTTCGGTTTAAATGGATCAGTTCAGTTGATTTTTTGAATTATTTTGGTTTAAATGGTTCAGTTCGGTTTTAACTTTTCATAACCGACTAAACTGAACTGACCAAATTATATTGGTTCAAGTATGATTTATATTTTGTTTGGTTCAATAATTGCTTCCTTTTTTTCATTTTGGTTTAAATATTTATATTTTGTATGGAATTGAACAATTTATGTATGAACATGAACATGTTTAATTTTAATTAATAATGACACCAATAGTTTACTTCGGTTTGAACCGAATAAATCAAAATTTACTTTGGTTTATTTGATTCGATTTTTAATCGGTTTATAATTAAGTTTAACGGGTTCAGTTCGATTTTATTTTTGAAAACCAAAAAAAAATTAGTTTAATTATTTTAGATCGGTTTCAACCGGATCGACTGTTTGAACACCCTTATAGACGATACTAAAGCTAGCATTAATATATTGGATAATCCATCGTATTTATTTTCAAAAGAAGTGATAATTTTTTATTCTTATCTCCGATGTGTTGATATGTTTTGATATTTTTTTGTGTTCATATTTAATGATAAAAAAAATATAATATATTATAATGAAAATATCTTCTGAAAGTTGTATTTACTTATTAGTGATTTATTTTTAAATAAAATCATTTTTAAATATTTCAACGGAACAAATATTATTGATTTGATTTTTATAAAAAATAGTTCCATTAATTATAAAAATGCATTTACTCTACCGATTCACAGTATCGATAGAGCCATTTACTATTATTTTTTGTGATTAGATTGTATAGAGAGATCACAAAAATAACAATTATGTCTCCACTGATCCTGTGGGTTGGTGGAGCTTTTTTTATAGAAAACAATTTAATAATACTTGTCAGTTGAAAATATTAAATTTGTTTCTATTTAAAATATATCAGAATACGATACTGATTTTGATTTTTGTCGAAATATAGGTAGGTAGAATGGGCTGTAGCAGTCCGTCCCATGGGACGGAACAAATTACCCCGTCCACTAATCATCCAAATTAAGCAAAAAAAAAAAAAAAATGGGACGGGAAAGGAAGACCCGTCTCGAAAAAAAAAAAAAAAAAAAACCAAAAACTCGGACAGGAAAGGAAATCCCGTCCGAGAATTCAAAATTTTATATATGATATTATTATATTATATTATATTATTATATTATATTATATTATATTATTAAATTAAATTATATTATATTATATTATATTATTATATTATTATATATATTATGTTATATTATATTACGATTTTATATATATTATATTATGATATTATTATATTTTATTTTTATTTGTAATTATATTATTATATTATAAGAAGGGTTCTAATGCCTCGTGCCTTTCATACCTCATATGCTATATGTTCGTTTTTAAAGTCTAAATTGTCGATTCAAACCATTCAACGTGATATTCATACTAAAATATGATTAGAGATGAAATTTTATATTTTTTTGAATTTTTTTTACTATTTTTTAAGATGGGTAGAAAATCATTGTTTTTTGAACAGTTTAAAAACATTGATTTTGTACCTATCTTAAAAAATAGTAAAAAAATTCAAAAAATATAAAATTTCATCTCTAATCATATTTTAGTATGAATGTCACGTTGAATAGTTTGAATCGACAATTTAGACTTTAAAAACGAACATATAGCATATGAGGTATGTAAGGCACAAGGCTTCAATTAATTGATTTCAAGAAGTTTTATTTGTTAAATATTTTAATACGGATTATTGTAATTAGTGTACTATGCATATCACGATTTAATCTATAATATAGATTAATATTTCGTTTTCAATATTCTAACGGTCGATCTGAACTGTTCAAAATTATTTTGCACCTTCTTATAATATAATAATATAATTAAAAATAAAAATAAAATATAATAATATCATAATATAATATATATAAAATCGTAATATAATATAACATAATATAATATAATATAATAATATAATATAATATAATAATATAATATAATATAATATAATATAATATAATATAATAATATAATAATATAATATAATATATAAAATTTTGTATTCTCGGACGGGATTTTCTTTTCCGTCCGAGTTTTTGGTTTTTTTTTTTTGCTTAATCTGGATGATTAGTGGATGGGATAATTTGTTCGTTCCATGGGACGGACTGCCACAGCCCATTCTACTTATATTTCAACAAAAATCAAAATCAGTATCGTATTCCGATATTTTATTTATTTAATTTCTCTTAATAAAAAAATCGGGAATCCTCTGCCCACCTATGGGCAGAAAAATCCTGCCAATCTCTACTTGACACGTGGCTGCTATCTTTCATCTCATTAATGAGTATTAAAAAAATAACTTTCTAAATCAATTAATTAATGAGAATCTTTTCTCTCTCATTTGTCATTTCAACTTTCTTTTTTTTCTGAATAGAAGCCAGTAGGCATTATGTGTTAATAGAGAAAGGTTTCAACATTTCTCTGAAAGAAAAGTAAAAATAATAGAAGGAAAAAACTTAAAATAAAAGCTACAGATACGCGATAAAACTAGAACTTAAATAAATTAATCAAATCTAAAAGTTTAAACTGTTAACTACCTTTCTATTCTAAATCGTAAAATAAGGAGAGTTGGGGGGCTTCTTTGAAAACTTCATTTTACCATCTGACAACTTCATTCTCCATTTACCAGTAAATATGTAATGGCCTTCTTCTCCATTTCAGAACCTGATTTTGTACCAGTGAAGGCTGGAACTTCATCGTTAGTGAGTTGATGGGATAGGCGGTGGTGAATTATTGAGGAAATTACTGTTCTACTCTTCTTCTTCTTGCCCCAGACCCTGACTCGTCTCCTTTAAACATTAGTTTTTACCAGTAACACATCTGGCCAAGGAAGAACACATTGTTGAAAACTAATTAAAGAAGTAACTTTAATGCTTCTTCTTCTCTGTACCTCTCAACAGTGAGAAAAAAATTTACATGGAGGCAATCTCTTTCCATGAAGATTTCTTGAGTTAAATAAAGTAGCAAAATATTTTACTTGTAAGTCATTTTTATATATTTTTTTATATTTTCTTGTTGCATAGAAGTCAAATTTCAAAGTATTTTTTACCATACTTCTTGTCATTGTATCACTTTACTCTGCTCAGATTTCAAAAATAAATTATCTAAATTATAATATCATAGAAATGTTAAATAACTCCTCACACAGAAAAAAAAAAACAAGCAAAAAGAGAGAGTTAAAAAACATGGTCTCTTCCTTCTGAATTGGCCGTCCACAGATATTGTGCAATATCTTTATCCAAATTGGGCAGCAAGGTTCCCTAAAAAAATATAAATTATTGTTTGCTTTTGATGATTTATACCTAACAAGGGAGCAACAGGGCGTCCGTAGTTGTTAATCTTGTATGTGGTATCAAAACAAACTACATCACCAAAGTGGCTATAGTCTGCAATTCCCTTAGCATCAGCCCAGAAAATATTAGTTATTTGCTCCTCATTATCAACTTGAAAGGTAAAATAAAATGACTTGTTCTCTAGTTGTTTATCATGGAAGTATTGCATTAGCGGAGCAACGTCCCCTTTCTCCATTTCTTTTTGCCGCTTAGTTCGCAAGTAGTTTTTCACATCCACAGAAAGACATCCAAGGTTCTCACGTCCACCAGCAACAATTGCTTGAAAATCAAATGCTTGCTTAATGAGGAGTTAAACCGGATTTATCAGCTGCATATATTAGAGACTTTTGAGCTTTTCCAAGTTTTCTCTGTGATCTTAGCATATGAGTCTTTCCAGGACTAGCCAGAGTGTGGTTGTGCTCTAGATCAAGTTTGGTGATTTTGAATTTTCCATTCTTTTGCAATCTGATATGCATTGTTGCCCGACAACCTGTTCTTGTTTCGGGACGATGATTTACAATATTAGTCTCCCGCTTATCCACACCACGAAAGCCTTCTTTTGAACAACAAAAGCTACGAAATTTCACCACACCCTGAATTGTTTTTAGGAAGCGTTTAATTGTCCACAGACATTTGTCCACCATTTGTCCACAGAAAAACTATCATTTGACCTGTGCGAATCCTGTAAATTTAATAATTCAATGCTGTAACTTATAAAAATAATCTTATAAAAAACGTAATTAAAAATTTTAAACATTCAGAAACTTTCATTAACGGTTTGCAGCTTGGCCAACTTGGCAAACTAACTGTACTTCGTGCGGGACCACTTGGCAATTAACTGTACTTTCATTAATGGAAGTTATTTGCGATAAATGTCAGTTATTTGCGGTTAATGATAATTTTACAAAAACTTCTAGAACATTATAAACTCGAAAAACATCTACAAATGACATTTTTTTTCAAAATAAACCTCAAAAATATTTTTTTCCACAAAATTATAAATTTTTAATTTTTTAATTTTTTCTTTCAGGCTCTCACTGTAAATTTCAATACTGCAAAATCAATGCTGTAAAATTAACTTGCGTCAATCCTGTAAAATTACTAAATCAATGCTGTAACTTATGTAACAAATATTATAAAAACATAATTATCATTTTCAACCATCCAGGAACACTGTCATTAGACTTACGTCAATCCTGTAAAATTACTAACTTCATGTTGTAACTTACGCAACAAATAATATAAAAATATAATTATCATTTTTAAATATTCAGAAAAACTTTCATTTGACTTGCGTCAATCCTGTAAAATTACTAACTCAATGCTGTAACTTATATAACACATCTTACAAAAATTTACAAGATCAATACTCCATATAATCTCTTTTCTCCAGATTTTCACAAGATGAATACTGTAAAATTACAATATGAATACTGTAAAATTACAAGATGAATACTATAAAATTAACAGATTAATACTCTAGATTTCCACATGATGAATACTGTAAAATTACAAGATGAATACTGTAAAATTAACAGATCAATACTATCGCCTCTCTATCATCTCTCATCCATGTCGCATCTCTCAGATCATCTCCTCATATCTCCTCCATATCGAAATTCCATATCGAAATTATCTCATATCATCTTCTCATATCTTCTCATATCCACTAGATCGCTTCTCCAGACCGTCTCTCTTAGATCGTCTCTCTCCATTAGAATCTAAGAGAGATGCCAAAGAAATACGTCGGAGAGAAGAAAGCGCCGTCGCAGCCGTCTCTCTCCACTAGATCGCTGTCGTCGCTACCGTCACTGTCGTTGCTGCCATCGTGGTCATCACGGCCGTCGCGGCCGAAGCAGAAGAGAAGAGATCAAGAGAGAAGAGAAGAGATCGAGAGAGAAAGAGAGAGAGAGAGAGAGAAGGCATATTTTAGAAAGTTTATAATCGTATGGTATGTGGAGAAAGAGACGATCGGGAAGGAAATTTAAATACGCAAAATCTGGGAAGGTTTTGAATTACTGTTGGAATGTGGGGACCGAGTCTGTTAAAATTAATTAAACGGGAGTAGATAAGGCTCTGTGGACAAATGGTGGACAAAGATCAGTGGATAGAAACATTTTCTCTTGTTTTTATATTGTCATTTCTTATACTGAAATCCTTCTTTGCACCGTATCTGTTATAGAACTCGTATGCAGCTTCGACATCATCAAACTCCATGTCATGCTTTGGAGTTTCATGCTCCAACAAGATAGTTTCTTCGAATGAATTAGAACATTTATCATGAGCATCGTCTATGGGGCTGTGAAGATAAAAAAAAAAGTTGAGCAAGATTGAAAAAAAATGTCATAATCAACTCTCAGCGCTCATTATTATGAATCTCTGCATTTCATTGATATCTGGCGAAATAAATTGGCTTGGAAAAAAAATTCAGTGTAAATTATTATTAAACAAATTAATGTCTATTGTAAATTTTACTTTCGATATTACGTGATATACTTTCATTAAATATAAAAAATCATTAAATTTTACCTCATATGAATTACATCTTCCAATATTCTGGCAATTCGTTGAGTATATTTGATGGGTTTTTGCTTAAAGTTCCAATTTGTTGAATAATATGAGGAGAATCCACATCAATGAATAAATTCAAGTCCAATTTTTTTTTCTTATGCCATCTAAATGATTCAAATAATTTGCACGTTAGACTTGTCTCTCAAATTACTAACGAGTTAGATATCAAGAAGCTTTGGTCAGCTATTAAAGTTGCAACAGTTGCAACTAAGTACCAATAACCTTACTGGTAAAATACCAATAAAAATTCTAACTACACAACATTAACTAATTTTGAGATAATAACAAAGGACAAATTGATATATTGATTTCACTCAACTTAATAACCTAATCTTATTTTATGCATGGCAAAAACGCCTCCAAGTACGGTACTGTATCGTTGAGTGGTTGAAATCTTTATGGTAAAAAGGCTTTGAAATTTGACTTGTATGCAACAAGAAAATATAAAAAAAAAAAATATAAAAATGACTTACAAATATAATATTTTGCTACTTTATTTAACTCAAAAAATCTTCATGAAAAGAGATTGCTCCATGTAATTTTTTTTCCTCAACAGTGAGAGGTACAGAGAAGAAGAAACAGTAAAGTTATTTTTTAATTAATTTTGAAATGGAAGGTGAAAAGACAAAGGAAAGAAAAAAGATTCTCATTAATTAATTAATTTTAAAAGTTATTTTTTTAATCCTCATTAATGAGATGAAGATAGCAGTCACGTGTCAAGTAGAGATTGGCTAAATTCAATAGTTGGCAGAATTTTCCTGCCTATAGGTGGACAGAGGAATCAGTTCCATTTCTGAGAAAAAAAAACAGCTTCATGAAAATGTTTCAGACTTTCAGTACAGCTATTAATTCCGTTGCTTAAAATAAGTTTGGACATTTAATACCAGGATTGATTACCATGCGTTCAGATATCGGTTGAGTCTTATTTAGGAATTTTTTCATAAACCATAATTAATAAATGAAAAATTAGGAAATCAATATGATTGTTTTTTTTTTTAAATCATAAGGACCGGACGGTCCGTCCGGTCTCTAATTTTTTTTTTTCCAGACCGTTCGGTCTCCACTTTTTTTTTTTTTTTCTTTTTTCCATTTTTTTTTTTTTCACGAGAAAGCTACCACAAAAGATCTGCCAAAAAAAAAATTCTCCAGACTGGACGGACCATCTGGTCTCAAGTTTTTTTTTTTAAAATTTTTTTTAAAATTTTTAATTTTGAAATTTTTTTTTTCATATGCGGCCACAGAAGATCCCTTCCTGCTTTTTTTTCGCTTGGTTTCTCTGTTTATTTAATTTTTTTAACCTGACTCCTCTTCTCTCTTTTCTGCATCGCATTTCTCCATTTTTTTTTCTTCCTTCATTCTTTCTCTTACTTTCCTACTCATTCAATTTTTTTTTTCAAACTCTCAAAGCTTATGTAATTTCTATTATAATTACATAGGTTTGTATAATTTGAAAAGGAGAATAAGAAGAGCTTCAGATCTACAAGTTTCGTTAGATATGTACTAATTCTTTTATTTTTGAGAAGAATAAATCAATTATCTGTTGGAGGAAGGAGGAAGATGGATATTTATATTAAAAAAAAAAACATGGAGACCGAATCCCTAATTCGATCTCCAATTAAAATTGTCGGGCCAATAATAGTTCAGTCAAACTACTAATAATTATATCTTTAAAAAAATTAAAAAATTTACTTTATCTTTACGTTGAAATTATTTCTTCAGTCAAAAAAAAATTGAATGAGGAAGAAAGTAAGAGGAATAATGAATGAAGAAAAAAAATAGAGAAGTGCGACGCTGAAAAGAAAGAAGAGGAGTCTGGTTAAAAAAATTAAATAAATAGGGAGACCGAGCGAAATAAAAATGCAGGAATGGATCTTCTGTGACCGCAGATGGAAAAAAAAAATTAATTTAAAAAAAAAAAAAAAAACTTGAGACCATGGTCCATCCGGTCTGGAGAAAAAAAAAATCATATTGATTTCCTAATTTTTTATTTATTAATTATGGTTTGTGAAAAAAATTCTTTATTTAGTTATGGGTGGAGATTGATTGACAAGTGACAACGGATTAATTTTCAATTTTGATAATATTGTATAAATAAAGTTTAAAACTTTTTAAAAGATAAAAACTTATAAACATGTTATTAGCCTTATAGATTGGTTGTATGTTGATTTTTTTGTACTTGAATGTCATTTCATATTTTATCGAAAGTTGTTATATATATGAATCTTTGCAATTTCAAGTAATATGATGAAAGGTAAAAATAATACTAAATTGCATCATTTTTCATGTTTGTGACATGCATAAAGTGTAGATTATATTCCAATTGCTTGATTTGTATGTTACTAAATAGTAAATACTAATATATGAATTTATAAGTATTAAAGTGTTCATCACTTCTCATTTTAAAAATAAAAAAATAACTTATAAGCATATATCATATGCTTACGTAAGTAGAGTAGCCAATTTTAATGGTGAATAACATAATTTTTTCATAATATATATTAAAATATATGGTATATATCTACTATTCGGATGTGAATAATTGAAATGTAAAACTATATCGGTATTCTTATCTACAAGAATATTCGGATATCAGATATCCACATTTAAGTTTTCGAATATAAATCGAATACAAATAAGATACTATCCATACCGTTTTCACCCCTAAGTTAAATACTACAATAACCTCATTAAATATACAATAACCACATTAACTATTCACTTGAACAAGGTAATTCCTCTAATTGTTGTCATAGTAAATACATCTTCAAGTAAAAACCAGCAGCATTGAAAATTGAAAATAGCAAAAAAATCAGCAGCATTGAAAATTGAAAATGGAGCAAAGCCAGTATGTGTTGTGCTTACTAAAAAGTTTAATAAGCATAATTTTAAAAATTTATCATATTGGTTTTGTTGAATTCAAACTGTTAAAACTCAACTACTTTACAAGGAATGTGTGTACATGTAAAATTTTCATATTTATTTAGTATAAAATTAAGTTTTCAAAATAATAAAATTTTATAAATTATTTAAAAAATTATTTTAATACATCATTTTTCGCGTTTTTTTGTTTTCTTTTTTGGGAATCGCCTTCGATTGCCTCGAAATCGTTTTTCTTTTTAATTTGGACATATACACATATTTATCATTAATAAAAATCACAGTTCATTTCTTGTGTATTCCGGTTCCGATTCCAAATTGCGCGTGCGGCGTGCTACCCGTTGTGGGACTACTCCTGCATGTGCAGTCCTTGTCTGCCACAGTAGATCTAGTCTCCATTAAAAAAACTCGATCCGGTATCAAGAAATCAATGAACTAATTGGGAACAGAATTTCGGATTTTCTGGCTCGTGACAATACCGAACCGCCCCTTTGACACATCATGGTTTCATCTTTTCCTAACTGAAAAAGAGGAAAAAAAACAAAAATAGACAGCATATATACTGTGCTGAGCTCCTCGCCAATTGCTCCATCCCTCCTCTCTCTTCCAATCTTTCACACTGCTGGATATGAGACAGCTCATTCTCTCTCTAGCTCTACTCGCACTGTCGTTCGGCTATGCCAGAGCTAAGCAATCGAGTTATGACACTGGCGGGTTGAGCCGTGCAAGCTTCCCCAAAGGCTTTGTTTTCGGTACCGCCGCGTCGGCATATCAGGTCGAAGGGATGGCATTGAAGGGAGGAAGAGGCCCCAGCATTTGGGACTCCTTTGTCAAGATACCAGGTAAAAAATATGTGCCTTTGTTTCAGGCTTTCAGCAATTTCTTTTCTTTTTAAATTGAAATTGAGTAAAGTGAAATGGTAACTTTAATTTTCTTTTCCATCATAACCCCAGAGATTAACCTAGTCTATCCCTTTTCTGTCTGATTTTATTTATTTTTTTATTCATATAAATACAATTTTTCATTTATTTACACTGAGAGATTTTTTTTTTTACAGGTAATATACCGAATAATGCCACTGCAGATGTAACAGTAGATGAATACCATCGATATAAGGTATGAAAGTGCAATTTCTGTAAATTACCTTTTTGTTTTCTTTACTCCAAATATAATTAATCATATAGATTGATAAGTTGATATGTTAACTTTTAAGATTTTTAAAGCATATCATTTAATCAGTAAGTATTTTTAATCGTTGGATCAATCACTAGTTATCATCAAATTTAATATGATGGAAAATTATTGAACTTCTTATAATAAATATTCATCAATATACAAAACATATCTAATTCAACGTATTACTATGTAATCATCTATATATTACATTGTCTATATTTTTGTTTGGTATGGTATTTTATTTGATAGTATTTGTCAATATTTAAAAATTATAATATTTTTTAACATGTATTTGCCCGTAAATTAAATAGTTTTAATATAAATATATAATTGAGAATTGTTGATATATATGTGGGTCCTAGCATTTTCTATTGCAATTCTAAATGAGCTAAGAATTTTCAATCACCGTCAATCACTTCTCTCTTTTTATTTATCTTGATGGAAAAATTCATGTATTCTTGTTTCTCTCTCCTCATTTAAAGATTTTTTTTTTATAAAATAGTCTTCTTTTTTTTAAAACATGAAACAAAATATTCCTTTAAATTTATTAACAAAGTACTCTTGTGAGTTGTGAGACCTAAATGTACATTCTCTTTTACTCTGTGTCACCTCCCTTCCATTCACTTAATTAATCCCTTAACATTATCCAAATTTAATATTTAATCTGAATCTACTTTTAACTTTTATAAATCTGCATCAACTACATTATGATCTGAACTTTTATTGTTACTAAATTTGAATGAGAGCTATTTTGTTTGATGGTTTTACAAAAATAGACTATTTTATAAAATTTATGTTAAAAGAATGGTTTTAAACTATAAGTGTTTGATGGTTTTAAACAAACAGACTGTTTTGTTTGTTTGGCGTAAGGAAATGGTTAAACAAACAGACTATAAAATTAGAATAATTTATATTTATTCTAAATTATAAAAAAAAAATCATAGTTTATGTTCCACTAAAATTAATACACTACTTCGAAACGAAAATCACTCCCATATTGTTATTACATTTAATGAGGCTCAAGTGATCATGTGGAGCTTGTGATCGACCTAATAAAAAGAAAAATTAATATGATGAAATGATTTAAGCAACACATTTAAACCATATTTATGGGCTCTTAGACCATAGATGCTCTTTTGCATATTTAGATATGGGAGTCAACTAGGGCTGCAAACGAATCGAACCAAGTCCAACTTATCTCAGTTTGAGTTTAGTTTGAATTAATTTCGAATTGAATTTTTTACGAACTCAATTTTGAATTTTTTACGAATTTTTTTACGACAAGAAAGAGTGATCATAGTCGCCAAAAGCGAGAGGTAAAAGTCGTCTAGGATTTTAGAATTGAGAGCGAGAGCTACGACTTACGAATTATGACTTATGGCTGAGCAGCCTTATGTTTTAATTTTTAAGTCATCAACTAACATAAGTCATCAGCGAAAATCAACGGTTTACGTTACTTTGATATTCGAACTAGAATAGTTCGCGAACCTATTTCGAACGAACCAGGTTCATTTTGAATTTGGTTTGAATTAATTTCAAACTATTTCGAATCGAATTTTTTACGAACATTTTCGAATCAAACTCGAATCAAATCACGAACTACAATTTTTTTGTGCAGCCCTAGAGGCAACACATTTAATTATCCGTATTTATTTGACAATCCGCAATCCTTGAAGCAACACATTTAATCCATATCTATTTGACGATCTGAAATCGTTGACAACTAAGTTTTATTTATTTTTGTTGAACTAAACACAGATATATTTTCAATAGTTGGGATAGATTTTGCATCAAATTTGTAATTTTAAAATTAATTGACCACTAATAAAGTATAGACAATACTAATTGTTAAATTTTCAAATCTCGGCGAATAATCAAACGATTTTCAGATCACTGTATATTTGAAAAATTATATGTCTAAATTATAAAATGTGTGTGTGAGTGTGTAATTTTACATCTTTGATTTTAACAACCGTTTTGTCGATATAACTTGTATTTTAATTTTCTTAGCATGCTTTTGATCACTTGGATGTGAATTAACGATTCATTTCTCGTTGGTTGCCCAAATTTTTAAAAATAAAAAAGCCTAGTAATCAAGAGAAATAGAAAGCAAAACATCATGGCACATAACTATTTGTTTGTACGTGCTTCATGCCATAATGGCTACAAACAGTTCATGGTTGGACTCTTTAATGCTTTGTAGCAACAAGAGCACGTGGGTTATGTTATGTCTCTTTTCACATATCTGCCGACACATTTTGAGTACTTTATAACGTTTTATCACCATGGTACATAGACTATACTAAAGCTAATATTCAATGTTGCATGCATATGGGTACGGGTATCGTGTCGGATACAACACGGATACGGTAATATGGTAATTCTCAAAAATTAAGGATACGATATATCTATTATATTTATTAATTTTTATTATTTTAATTATAATTATAATTTAAATCAAATTTGTATGAAAATTGAAGACTTAACTCTAGTATCAATTAAATATATAAATTACTATAAGATATCACATACGAAAGTGTAGTGCAGTGACTAAGACTATGGCACTGAAACAAAGTGGCGAGAGTTCGATTTGCGCTGGGAACCAACATTAATTAATATTTTGAAATCAATCTTGGACCGCCCCATAGAATATAAGGAATACTTGAGCCCAATCGGAATAGGAAACAAAAATTCAGTATCCTAAAAGAAACATTGGGCCATATCAGAACAGGGAATTCAAAGTCATTGTGCGGAGAAAATGATTAGCCGTGTCACTTCCGTATCTCTGGCGTATCACACAACATTGACCAGTGTTGAAGACCGTATTTAGTGGTTAAGGATACGCCAACTCACCCGATACGCTAGTTGGAATGTCTGATACGTATCGTAAGTGTGTCGGACACGCTTATGAGGGCCATTCAGGAGTGTCAGGGTAACATAGCTAATATTAATATGAGCCCTTACATTTTTTTGGTGATACGAGATTACACTCTATATTTTCAAAGTTCAAATAATTGATTCAAACCGTTCAACATGATGGATATATTAAATATGCTTGCAGAACAAATTTAACATTTTTTGAATTTTTTTTACTATTTATTAAGATGGGTACAAAAAATTCAATAGTCTAAAAACATTGATTTTATAAAATACTTAATAATTAGTAAAAAAAATAAAATATGTAAAATTTGATCTGCAAGTATATTTGAATATATCCATCATATTGAATGGTTTAGATCGATTATTTAAATTTTAAAAACTTTGAAAATGTAAGGTGTAAAGGATATAAGTGGATTGCTCCTCTATATATAGGATAATCCATTGTATTTATTTTCAAAAGAAGTGATAATTATATATTCTTATCTACGCTCCTTACTTGCATCTCCGATGTGTTGATATGTTTTTTTTGTGTGTGTTTATATTTAATGATAAATATATATATATATATATATATATATATGAGGAGGGATCAAGTTACAATAATTTTTTAGTTATAACAATTTACAACAACTATTTTTTATATTTTCAAAGTTCAAATCGTCGATCCAAATCGTTAGATGTGATCTCTACAATAAAATGTGCTTGGAGACCAAATTTTACATTTTTTGGATTTTTTTTTACTATTTATCAAGATAGGTACAAAAACTAGTCAAATTCAGACCATTGAATTTTGTACCCATCTTAATAAATAATAAAAAATTTCAAATAATGTAAAATTTGGTCTCCAAGCACATTTTATTGTAGAGATCACATCTAACAGTTTGGATCGACGATTTATATTTATATATATATAGAGAGAGAGAGTACGGCTAACGCGCTTCCTATAGTATATCGACAATATGCTTCTGGCCTTCAAAATCTATCGAATTGGCTTCAAATGATAAATCTAAACCGTTCAAACCAATGTCCTTAATGAGAGTTTCGTTTCCATGTAAAAAAATTTATGTTTCAAATTTATTTACTTTCAAGTCAAGTGGTCAAAAAATGAGCAAAATAGTGCATTAAAATGCGCATAAAATCCTTCATATTTTGACTGCTTGACTTGATGGTAAATAAATTTGAAACATAAATTTTTTTACATAGAAACGAAGCTCTTATTAAGGACATTGGTTTGAACGGTTTATATTTGTCATTTGAAGCCAATTCGATAGATTTTGAAGGCCAGTAGCCGTACTCTATATATATGGTAAGGCTAAGGTGTTATGGGTTGCATAGAAGGCTACAGTCCTACGGCTCAATATTCGAGTTTTCAGAATCCAAACGATCGGTCCGAACCGTTCATCTTGTTTTCCATATTAATCTGTGTTTGGAGACCAAATTTTACATTTTTGAAAAATATTTTACTATTTTTTTAGATATATAGAAAATCAGTTGATCTAAAAAATTCTGCACCATTCAGATATTTGATTTTCTACCTATCTAAAAAAATAGTAAAAAAATTCAAAAAAATGTAAAATTTGGTCTCCAAACATATATTAATATGGAGAACAAGATGAACGGTTCGAATCAACTGTTTGGATTTTGAAAAATTAAATATTGAGCCGTAGCCCTCTATGCAACCCATAGCACCTTAGCCTTACCCATGTATATATTTCCATTGCTTAATGAAAATGTTTCAGTACAGCTATTAATTACATTGCTTAAAATAAGTTTGGACATTTAATAACAGAATTGATTACCATGCGTTCAGATAGGTTGAGTCCTATTTAGTTATGGGTGGAGATTGATTGACAAGTGACAACGGCTTAATTTTTAATTTTGATAATATTGTATAAATGAAGTTTTTTTTTTTTTTTTTTACAAAGAAAAAAGAGTCTAGTCCTTATTTCATTAATCATTTTAAAGTTACAAAAAATATGTAACTAAATAAGAAAAATAATTATGCTCAAAACATTTGAGCATAAAGCAAATGAAAAGAAAATAAATAAAAACATATTAAAGAGAAATAAGAAAAAAATTGAAAAATGAAAAGTACAAAATAACTAGTATAATCTAATTCAGTCTTCTTAAGCTCCTTGTAATGAACTATATCTCCATTGTGCTTCCACTTGTTCAGTGAGTTGCAATATATTGTAATTTTTTTCTCTAAAAGTTATGTTGCAACGTTCTCTCCATATAACAAATTGTGTAATTAGCAAGAGGGACATTTCTTTCTTGCTAAACTTGAATTCCTTTAAGCTTGTTACCGTGTTTTCATTTCCATATGAAATTTCTCCTGGTATTTAACCTTCATCCTTAATTCTATTAACCTGTATAATATCCTTGCTTGCACACATTCATTGAATAAGTGTAAAACCGATTCAGATTGTGCCTTACACATGATATATCTGTTAGTGAGACTCCATCCCCGTCTATTTAAATTGTCGACTGTCAGTATTTTGTTAAAGGACAACAACCATGAAAAGACCTTGAGTCTTGGAGGCACCTTCAATTTTCATATTTTGTTGGTCGTTTCCTTTATACTCGGTCTGTTCATTATTGCTTGATATGCTGATTTTACCGTGAAAATCTCTGCTGCTGTCCATCTCCATTTTATTCCATCTTTTGTTTGGGATAATTGTACCACTGATGTAGTGATTGCAACCTCTAAATTTATCATTTCACTTGTCGCTTCCTCTCAAAGATTATGTATGAAGCAGTTTTGAAAAGAACCCGAATGTAAAATTGCTTGCAGTGTTTGCTTTCTTATCCATTGCAAATGAATATATATTTGGATAGTCTTGGCATAATATTCCTAAACCCCAGTTCTCCATCCAGAAGCTTCTGTTGAAGCCATTTCCTGACACTCTTATCATTGAATTCGTAAACATGGGGTATACATCCTTGAGGGTCTTGTTGAAAAAGTATGAGTTCGGGTAAGGCCTTTGCAAGCCATTTGTAATCTGGAATATTATCTTCCATAATCTCTGTTTCGGCTCAATCCATTGCCATAACCATTTCTTTAGCAATGCTTGATTAAACATGCCTAGATCCATTACACCTAGACCGCCCATCTTCCTTGGTTTACAAATCATTTTTCAATTTGTGAAGTTCAGTTTTTCTGTGTTTGGGCTTGCACCATACCACATAAAATGTTTCCTTATCTTATCAATATCTTTATTTTTTTTTTAAAAGATAAAATCTTATAAAGATGTTATTAGCCTTACAGATTGGTTATATGTTGATTTTTGTGTACATTTGAATGTTGTTACACCAAAAATATATAGTACAAAGTTTCAGTACATCAAGCTGTACCTTTTAACCTTTAATACACTTTTAAGTTAAGATTGCAAGTGCACAATCCTACCGCGTAGTATATTATCGGGTATCGATCCACAGGGAATATGGTAAATACTATGCTAACACTATAAATAATAGATTTCAGAAAATGAATAGAGTAAAGTACAATAAAGTAAATGGGGGGTTGTTCTAACAATTCCTAATTTTTGGGTTCAATACCCGAAAGAGAAGAGTTTTAAACAATTAAAGTAAATAAAATGAAAGAAAGAAATATTGGTTTGCTTTCAAGTTGAGGAGATCTAGGGGTATTCGATCTATAATCCCTTGCTAATTCTATCTATTCGGTATTTGCTTGAATTCATGTATGATTTGATGAGGTTTCTAACCTAATATGTTATTAAGGGTCACTTTCGTGAATTAATAACGTGCCTAGGTAATTCGGACTTCACGATTAGGTCCTTCACCCTAGCTACTTAGACCATAAGCTCTTGTTAGTCTCTCGTCTCCTCAAATATTGGTACTTCACAGTTACGTCCTTCATACCAATATCCGACTTGATTTGAGATGTCCTAATTAGGGTTTGACTTCACGGTTAGGTCCTTCACCAAGTCCCTAATCCTAATTTCTGTAGTTCCGGTTTGATTTCACAGTTGGTTAGACCCTAATCAAAACCTAAGGTATTTGTGTTCATAATTGGTACTCTCCTCTCGTCCTAACTTCTTTGATTCTTTCGAATTCAAAGCGGAACTACATCGATTTTAAGTACTAATTATGTAATCAACACAAATGATAAATCTCAGAAATTAACAATCAAATCCCAATAAACAATCATAATAAAAGCAAATAACCAAATAAAATAGAATTAAACAAGTTCATGCATGATGACCTAAACCCCTAGAGAGAGGACTACTCCCTCTTGGAGAGATCCATTACAAAAATTGGCAAAGTAAGAAGAAATGAAATAAAAGAAATGATTACACCCTTTAACAAATCAAAGACCTCTATCTTGCCGAATCTTGCTCAGGAAATCATTCTTCTCCTTGCTTGAAAGCTTTCCTTACTCCAGAATTTATCGCTAAGTGTATGTGTAAAGAGAGAGAATGATCGTGTGTTGGTTGATGTCCTTGAATGGGAAAGAACTCTCTCTTTTATAGCCAAGGACTATGCCCGATTTAGAGGCTAGAAGGTGGGGTTAGTGGGTGCTCTGTTTACATTGCTTCCCTAGCAAGTATGTGTAATTTTGGCTCTTAAAACGCGTTCCTGGTGCGCTAAATATAGAAACCGTGCTATTTTTGGCTGACTGCGGATGGAGTGCATCCGCACTGCGTGTGGCCTCACCCGCACTGGGTTTAAGTTTCCTTATTTAACTTCTGCAAATTTCTCTGGGTGCGGGTGACACTGCGGATGGATGACCCGCACTGCGGATGGGTTCTGTGCTTTTCTGAAGTTGCTGAAATCGACTAAGTATTGAGTGCGGCTGGACTCATCCGCACTGGCCCTGAGTGCGTCCGCACTAGGCTCGGGAAAACTTGCTGCGCCTCAGTGTGGCTGCACTGATCTGCAGTGCGTGTGGTTGACCCGCACTGGGGTGTATTTTCACCATTATTCATCATTTTCTGCAATGAAAAGTCAAATAACCGCAGTAACTTGATTCCAGATGTATTTTAATCACTTTAAATTATAAATACAAGATATTTGAGGTTGTTTTATGATAAAGTATAGATCAAATGTGTATAAAATTTATGCTTATCAAATGTCATTTCATATTTGATCGAAATTTGTTATATATATGAACCTTTGCAATTTCAAGTAATATGATGAAAGGAAAAAATAATATTAAATTTCATCATTTTTCATGTTTGTGACATGCATGAAGTGTAGATTATATTCCAACTGCTTGATTTGTATGTTGCTAAATAGTAAATACTATAATATATGAATTTATAAGTATTAAAGTGTTCATCACTTCTCATTTTCTTAATTAAACAAGAAGTTTCTGTTGTAGGAAGACGTGGACATAATGAAGAAAATGGGATTTGATGCGTACCGTTTCTCCATCTCTTGGTCTCGGATTTTCCCAAGTATATATGACCATACCCAATTTCTTATTTGTGTTTTTTTCTCTCTTTTTTTAATGAAAGGTATCTATGTGGTGTATCTATGTGGTGTCATATCAAAAGTTGGTTATCAGGGTACATACTATCCTATACCAATTTTCACTGCACAAAGTTCCAATGCCATATCCTTCTATTTCTACACATTACATTTTTCAATATAATTCATTTTGCTGTTTTGATACAGAGGGAACAGGGGAAGTTAATTTGGAGGGTTTTGAATACTACAATAACCTCATTAACTATTCACTTAAACAAGGTAACTCCTCTAATTATTGTCATAGTAAATTAAATACATCTCCAAGTAAAAACCAACCAGCAGCATTGGAAATAACTGCCTGACATCAAACCGGAAACATACGATATTTATCATGCACCATACCAATCTGTATCTAGGCTAGGATCATATTTATCTAATCTTATGTGGAATCAAACAGGACAAAAAAAATTGTTTAGTACAATCCAAAACAGAGCTTATAAGTAGATGAATAATTTGTGTTATTTTAGGCATCATACCCTATGCGAATCTTTACCACTATGACCTTCCTTTGGCTCTTCATGAAGAGTACCTTGGCTGGTTAAATCCAAAGATAATGTAAGTTCACAATTCACATATTAGTCCACCATACAAAATTTTATTTTCTTGTTAGCATCCTTTTTTGAAATTCCAATCTTATCATATTAATTAACTATATTTCAAATTCCATTTCGTGTAGCATTGTTCTTGATATGTATTTACTTACTTGCACACATCTATCTACAGTCAGGCCTTTGCCGACTTTGCCGAGTTCTGTTTCAAGACATATGGAGATAGAGTAAAGAACTGGTTCACAATGAATGAGCCAAGATGTGTCGCCGCTCTTGGTTACGACAATGGTTTCCATGCCCCGGGAAGATGCACTGATTGTGCGGCTGGAGGTAACTCCACCACCGAACCGTATACTGTGGCTCATCACCTTATCTTATCCCATGCAGCTGCTGTCAAGGTGTACCGAGATAAGTATCAGGCATGTGCAAAAAAATAGTTAATTAATTCATATACTTGATGATTATATGCAACTCTGTAGAGTGGAAAAAACGTGTTGTGTCGTGTCGTGACGTGACTAGCACGCCGTGACTTTGGTCTCGTGTCGTGCCGTGACCAAGTGAACAGTGACCCGTGCCGTGCTGTGACCAAAATGTCGAGGGGTGGTCACGGCATGCGAATAGTCACGGTGTGACTCGCGTGTCCAAACGTGAAACTGGTCACGTTTCTCACGTTTAACTATTTTTTCATAATTTAAGTTAGTTTATTCAAGATTCACCATTTGATTAAGACCTAACGGTCCTAATTACACGTGACTAGCGTGATTACGTGCTGTGCCGTGACCGGATCTTTCGGGTAACGTAATGTGCCGTGCCAAATTTTCTACAAACTGGTCACAGCACGGAACAGTAACACGTACTGTGCCGTTCCGTGACGGAGCCGGCTCCGCCGTGCCATTTTTCCCACTCTACAACTCTGTTTCTTATGGACTGCATGGTGAAGTACACTGGCACAAATTCAGTACATTTTATATAATCATGCAAATAAGAAATGTTTCAAGAACGGGAAAGGCATAAAAAATATACTGTGAGATCAAATATCACATGAGAAATATGTCCGAATACCAATGTTACAGTTTATTCAGTCTCCAAATTTGTCCAAAATACCCAAATTCTGTGAGAAATTACCTTTTGTGAAACCAAATAGCCATTAAATTATTCTTGAATTGATGCAGTACTTCACTTTAAAACAAGAAAAATATTAGAGCTGGTTTCAGCAGATTGATTAACCAAAGGCAATATGGAAAATTAAATATATTACTCATTTTTTGTAGCAAATCTGGTATAAGTTTCTGTTATCGACTTCCGTATAGCTTTTCCTTATATATGTGAAAGGTCCTATATTATTATTTCATGAATTAAATCTTCAAACAACCAAATTTGTCCAAAAATTTTAATGCACCGGATCATGATCCATTTTTTAAATTTATAATCAGCATATGCAAAAAGGGAAGATTGGAATTCTTTTGGATTTTGGATGGTATGAGCCTCTTACCAACTCAAATGCAGACCAAGCTGCTGCCCAAAGAGCTAGAGACTTCCACCTTGGATGGTAAATTCATTATTCAAATATCAGTATTTATAAAAGAATTTGTTCTAAAGAATCTTGTAGACAGAAAATTGAGTATTTAGGACGGGTAAATTTAACAAATCAGACCACAAAATATTCTCATTTTATAATTTTACCATACTTAACTACTATTTTCAACGACCAAATTTGTACACTAAAGCATCAGAAATCAAATGGAGTTCTGTAAAATCTGTTCTCAGTTCTGTTTTAAGTCACTCCTTAAGCTTATTAAACTGGCAGAACTATTTACCATCACAACATTAGTATCCTAATATATAATTTTTTATAATCATTTTTTGTACACAGGTTTCTTCATCCAATTATATACGGGCGGTATCCGTATGCCATGCAGGAGATAGTGAAAGATAGATTGCCAAGGTTCTCCAATGAGGAGGCCAAGATAGTGAAAGGATCAATAGATTACCTGGGAATAAATCATTATACAAGTTACTATATGAAAGGTCTAAGCAAATACAGTGAAAATCCTGTGAGTTACCAAGACGATTGGCATGTTGGTTTCGCATGTAAGCAACAAACTTGCTGCATGAAATTTAGATATCAGTATTATTATTAAGCTCTTTCCATATAAAGATTTTCATTTGGTGAATCCACTGTTGGCCATAGTTCTTTGAGATTATCTAACACAGTGATTCAAACTTTGTAGATGATCGGAATGGTGTGCCAATTGGACCACGGGTAATTGTTCTGTTCTTTTTTTTTCACTTGCTATTAAATTTAAGCAATGCCATTTTGTTCATGCATATTTGATAAATGCTGTACTCTTGTCTTCTACTTCTTCCTCTGTTCTTTTTGTTATAGATGATGAAAAAAAATCTGAATTAATAAAAGACTACTTCGTGATGAATTGATAATGATTAATAAGTATATATTACACTAATATTATCTTAACTTTTGTTATTTCATGGCCATGTTTGAGAATAAAAATGCAATTATTCTGGGAGACTTGGCTATCATTTGTCTATCACGATAACTATAAAGTACGCAACAAAAAATATTCTAAAATTTAATAAAGGTAACAATATGAAAAATACAGGCTAATTCGTACTGGCTTTACATCGTTCCATGGGGAATGCACAAGGCCGTGAAGTATGTCAAAGAGAACTATGGCAATCCAACAGTCATCATATCCGAAAATGGTTTGAGCTATAAGAGAAATGTAACCATATGTTCTGTTAAAGTTCTATAATTATGTAATTGGTCGCAACAATGCTCATATTGCCTTGTATTAATTATAGGAATGGATCAGCCTGGAAATATTAGTCTAGCTGAAGGTGTGAATGACACGACAAGGATTGATTACTACAGGTACGAGTATATATGATCAGTACAAAAATTTATTATTAATTTGGGGTTATTGATTGGAATTTTATTAAGGATGATATTGAGGGTGCGAGTGCGGTGCCATTTTAATCAGGTCAATACCATTGCGCACAGGATGATGCAGTAGTGACATTAAATGGACTGACATTTCTTGCAGGATTGATATCTTGTGCATCTGAAACATATTAAAAATAATATGAAATTTTTAATTCACCTAATTTACCTCGGTGTCTTGTTGCTCATCCTTTTGAGCGGTTGTCTGGTGTATTGGCAGCATATGTATACTACAAGAATGGGATAGTATTAGCGAGCGATACTGTCGATATGCCCTTGCACCTAATATACTACCGTCGTTGATAGAAAAAACACCTTTAGTTATATTGCTTGGACAAAGTTTTAGAAGTGGTAGCATATGTAGTTGTTTATGTTAAGACCATAGGCGACGCTCACTATGGCCGACACTAAACTCTGGCCCTTGGCTACTGAAAAATTGCTTATCAAGTGGGTTTAACTCTACACAATTGATGCTTCACCCACAATGAAAGTTAGTCAAAATCGGGTTAGCCTGCGCTTAATTGCACTTGTTGTTAGAAGTACCTGAAATCTTGATTCAGTGACCAAGTCATAAAACATTGGTTCCAACAGAAATCAAAATTTGGCCTATATGGTTCATTTTCTTGTCTTTGAAGTTAATAATTTGGTTCATATTCAGTGCTTTTATTACTTAGGTTTTTGTTCTAACATAATGGATATCAGAATTGAAGTTTGATGGATGATCACAATAAAAATGACCCAACGTGTGTAGATTACAGTGCTATTTTAGTAATGTTTATTTTTCCTTTGCATGTATGTGCTATATATCAGATTAACTATTTTATAAGTTATGTTAGGTAACAACCCTCTTAAAATTCTTTGGAACTGTAGGAACTATATACAAGAGCTAAAGAAGGCAATTGATGAAGGGGCAAAGGTGATAGGGTACTTTGCATGGTCTCTGCTTGACAATTTTGAGTGGCGGCTCGGTTACACTTCTCGCTTCGGCATAGTCTACGTGGATTATGCAACACTTAATCGATACCCCAAGAACTCTGCTTACTGGTTTAGAGACTTGCTCAAAAAATGAAAGTGAAATACCAGTATATGTGAGGGATTAATAGTCTTCAAAAGGTGTACTAGTTAGTTGGCTATTAAAAGATCACTTGGAAAGAAAAAAATGGTTAGAAACATAGACTGCTAAATATGCAGTTTTTTTAAAATAAGATGATATTAAACAATAATGTATTGTCTCTGCTATTTTTAAAGATAAAATGGGGGTTCTTTTCGGCCAAAATTTTATGGCTTTGCATAGATTCAACGATTGTAGAAATACTAGCCCAGACCCAAGGCCCAATAAGCATTTTGGGCCGAATTCTAAGGCATTAGCCTACCTTTTTTTTTTTTTTTTTTTTACAAAAAATGAGTATTAAGTATTATTTACTTATCAATCTCTATGATTTGATTATAATTACAATAATCTAATACCTACTGACATTTTTAGTTGTCCATGTTTTATAGAAATAGCTTGCTCTATGGCATTCTTTTACTCCAAAAAAATATACTCTCTTGAATTTACTTATTACCGTACATCCATCATTTTTATCAATTTGATATTTTAAGAAATATTGTAAAACTAAGAAACCAAAATTGTGTATAAATATTTAGATAGAATGTCTATCGAATTTTAATAAATTAAATTTTGTTTGGAGTCAAATTTAAAATTTAATTGGTCAACAATCATTAAGCAATTAAAGCTTGCTCACTATAAATTTTATATTGTTTGATGGAAAGCTTAATGACTTTAAATTTAATAAAATAGACTACATGTCCTATTTAACAATGGAAAATATATTTTTAATTTAAATCTTTATTGAACAATATTTTCAAAAATATCAAATATATGTTTCATAAAAGATAAATAAATGCTAAACTATTGATATTATTATCGTTATATAGACCTATAATAAAAACCAATTGTGCGTCTAGGTAAATGCAGCAATTAATGTCTCTCTGGCAAAATATATTTTTAAATGTCATTTTTATAATTAATTGAGCTCCCAAAACCTTTCTGACTACTTGAGGCTTAAGCTAAGGAAGTAAGAAACCCTAAAGCTGCCTTCAATATCAATTTTTTTTTTTTTTTTTTTCAAATAGCCACTGGTTGCGTACTTAGTTGGAATTTGACTGGTACTAATGAAATTTGTTTACTCGTAATCCAATCCACTAAATTAAATGCACAGGCACGGACATGTGTGTATTATTCTTTTCTGTTTCCTTTTCGGCGTTTAAAAATCAATGACAGGCTGGACTTGCGCTGTTAGTTGGAACACAAGAATAATACCTTCTTTAGCTCCGAAAGTAAAGCCTTCGGGCTTCAGCTTCAGTCTGATATTAAGTCAGAATCGTTCAATTTATATTATAATTCGTGTTCGTTTAATCTGTACGAATCTCAAAGCTATCCGGCATCGGATTCGGACCGCCAGCGATTAATAAATTTTGACCAAGAACAGGTGCTAGAGAAAAATATTATTAAAGGCATTAATTAGATCTTTTTTTCAACAGTTCACTATCACTAGAAAGCTGACCCTGCTCCCATGCGCTTATGGATTCAGGAGGAAGAACTCTCCAGTGTAAACAGAAATGGAGAGGAAAGGAATCCTGGAAGGGCAGAATAGATGCGACCTAAACACGTTGATTCTGGTATCATTCCCAGTCTTTTACACCGGAGCAAGGTGCCATGATAGAGCAATCGGATTCTCTATTACATATGAGCTACAGTATAATATGATTGATAGAGCATAGTTAGTAGCATAGTAACAATTTACGCGAATAATTCGTATTTTATTCTTTTTTTTTATGTTTTCGAACCGAATTTCGAATAAAATAATGAGTTTTATTCGTGAATAAAACACGAGTCACGAATTATTCACGATAAAAACGCGAGTTACGAATTATTTGCAACAAAAACACGAGTCACGAATTATTCGCAAAAACAATGCGAAAAAAAAATGAGGGCAGGGGGTTGGGTTTTTTTTTTACTTTCTTATTGTACCGAATCATTCCCGAATTA
>CAXKVR010000596.1:0-15308 GCA_964058845.1 Carex sylvatica
CACATACATATACTTCGCCAGATATATATAGTAGTTTTAGTATACCATCAATTCTTGCAATATACTTCAAAGGTTTGTTAAAACCAGCATTAATTTAACTGTTTATAGTTGCGCAGAAAATTCTATCAGCAGAAAATTCAAAGTATTATATCCATCGTTATCGTCCTCATCACCATGTACATCATCCACAATATTATACTAATAATAATAATTTTTTTTTTTTTTTTTATTGTTGCTGTTGAAACCATCATCATTGTTATTGTTAATATTTTATTTTTGTTAGTATTATTGCTATCATTTTTATTCATTTTGGGGTAAAGGAGGAAAACATGTGATCCTTTTCTAGCGCGCATGGATGCAATAAATAACCAATCTATTTTAGCTTACCTTTGGAAATCCCAGCTTGGCTTCAATAACTAGAAATGCAAGCCAAATCCGTGATTTATAAGGTAGCTTTATTAGTTGACCTTGATTTGTCTTCATTTTAATTAAATTATCACATGCATTTTCTCATCATGGGTGCAAATTAACTTGCTTTCCCATGCAGCTATTTTCTAAAGTTTGATAATATTGTCTCTGTGTCCATACTAGCTAGGACTCGTTTAGGTCCTGTGCGGCAGTTCTATTGAGAATGAGAATCAAAAATTTTGAACTAAAAATTACTGTTTATGTGGGAAAAAAAAATTCAGTCTGAGTGAATTTTTTTCTCCCATGTGAACAATAAATTTTTGGCTGCCGCCGAACAGATCCTTATGCTGCAATTAATCGACACTACGCTTATTAACCATTTGAGACACTTCTAACTTGTTTTTCCCATATCATATTAATTCAACAATTTTTTTGTACATGTAGTAAAAAAATTTGGATGATTTTAGCGTACTTTTAAAATTTAGTATGCATTTTGTATATCTTGGTGAGTTGAACGATACAACAATTTTTGTAGTTAGGAATAAAATATATATATTCGTCGGTTTACCTTTTAGAAGATTAAATAGGTGCATTATATGTACATTTATATTAATAATAATTAACCTTTTGGAGATCAAAAATTTATACAAATCTCTTTATATAATTATAACTTAAACATACTCAATTTATATACTATAAATGAAAACCAATATTCTAATATTCAACGGCTATTGCTAAGGAGTATGTATTGTAACGTAGAATTAATGTACCTTAAATTTTGAATGTGCCATAGAATTATCTCAAAAGAAATTTACGTATTATGAAAATTGAATATTATCTAATTTCTACCATTAATTGCCGTACTTGTACAAAGTAATTTGTTCATTTAATTTATTGCATTGAACTTAAAATATAAATTCATGATGGACCAATTAATTTCCAATTAATGCATAACGTGAACTACTTTTTTTTTTTTTTTTTTTTTGGGAATAAGACTTTGTTAACCACGATATATATCCACCATTTCTTTAATAGATGTCCTTTACGAATATCAAATATGTGTCATAGAAAGATGGGGTCGATCACTGTCTAAAATTGACCTGATATATATATATATATATATAGAGAGAGAGAGAGAGAGAGAGTTGGACTATGGTGCATTGCAATCTATATACTTTCTTCTACATAATACTGCAAATCATTAGATTCGAAGTTCAAATGGTCGATTTAAATAGTTCAATATGTTATCCATATCGAAATGTGCTTGGAGACCAAATTTTATATTTTTAAAAAAAAATTTACTATTTTGTTAGAATTTTTTTAAATCCCTGTTTTCAGAAATTTCTGAACCATAAAAAATCAGTGATTTTCAAAAAATCTAAAAAAAATAGTAAATTTTTTTCGAATAATGTAAAATTTGGTCTCCAAGCACATTTTTAGATGGATATCAAATTGAACGGTCTGAATCAGTTATTTTGAAGTCAAGATCAATGATTTATAGTCCAACAAATATTGCAATGCACCATAGCCCAACTCTCTCTCTCTATATATATATATCACAAGCAAGCTTTAATTTTCTTATTTGTTTACGTACATATATACGAAGAGAAACTGGATCAGTGTACTTTGTAAAAGGAAAAAAAAATGCATATACAAATTCCTTTGAGTAGTAGGAGTGCAATATAAAGAAAAATTATGAACAACTGAAAAAGTTATAGCTTGTGCAAATGAAAGTATATAATAATACTGGGTGGCTATTTCCTGGTCCTTTCACGTACGGGAGCAAAGCCATTTTCAATTTCTGAATGAAAAAAGGAAAATAAAAAGCACATGCTAACTAATCTGTATTTAAATATTAATTAATGTAACTGCAGGACTGACACAGTTAATAAGCAACAAGATCCATAAACTACGTTGGGGAATATTCCAATATTACAGCTCAGTTCATCTCGGCTTCTCACATGCATTGGATCATTCTGGCATGATCATATGCATGTATACACCGGATTAATTATGAAACAGATCATGTATTAATTTGCTAAAAGACATAATAATAATATAACTTAAATGCATACTAAATTTGTTACGACGAGGGCATGCAATTGCTGTCTGAAATAGTTTTGTCAGCAACTTTTGTTTATATTTTTGCAAATTAATAGTTTTGTCAGCATTATATTATATACCCTGTAATCTTTTTTTTCTCTCTCGGCTTTTATATGGAGAAAAATATTAATGCCTATATGATTCTGATTCGGACTTTTTTTTTTTTTTCTGATAGGAAAGGCAAAAGGAATTGTAGATCGTGTATCGTGCTTTGTGTCTAATGGATCGGATCCTAAGGCGTATCCTCTGCATTAACTCAAAAAGGAATCTTTTCAGTTAATGAATCTCAACCGTCTGATTTTAAACGGAGTCAATCCGGTTCCTGTTTATGATATAAGTGGCCCTTTAATATTAGTGCGGATCTAATCTGCAAGAATCTTAAAAATATCGGATGGTCAGAATTCATTAACTCAAAAGATTTCCTTTTGAGTTCATGCAGCGGATTCAAAATCTGGGATCCTCTGACAGTCTCATTATTATAAACTTTTCTTTTAGAGAGACATTTTAAACTTTTTTTGTAGAAGACATAGCTATCAGACGAAGAGTCGGATTTTCTGTGGCAGATCAAAACATATGCCACATTGGGTGTAATTTTATATTCAGTGAGGGGTCACATTGAATCAGGCATAGGTAATTGCTTATATCTGAATTTTGAAAACCGAAAATTGATCAAATCGTTAATCATATCAGTAACTGTTTTACCATAATAAACGGAAAGAAAATAACAAATGGATACAAGATACAGTCACAGTTGGTAGTCACTGGCGAGTGGCGACACGGTGTGACATGGATCTTTGCTTGATAGAAGGATCAGAATATAAAATGAATATAGAAATAAAATTAAACCTCGGGAGAATAAAGTGTCAACGATTAATGGAGAATCATTCAGAGGATTAGGTGATCATAGGCTTCATACATGATACATCCCGTGAGCACATTCAAAATTCAAGCATTGTTTTCTAGACTTGATTTGTTCCACACAAAGTTAAATTGAATGCCTCATTTCTTCGTTGGAAAAAGGTTGGTACCACTAATTAATTATCATATGATATTCTTGTTTGGGACCAATCATGTAGGTCGTATTTTCAGGTCACGAAAAAAATAGTTAAGCATATTTGTTGCTGAAATAATAAATGCTACAGAAATCGTTCTAGAATGTTGAAAGTTGCTCAACAAATTAATCAATGAGTTAGTTATTAATTACTATTTGTATTTTTTTTTCTTGACATATTTTTGTAATTTACACCTCATTTTTAATCGAAAGATAATATTTACAAATGATGAATAATTACCTTGATGCGACATATTGGAGCATATATAATGAATAAAATTATTGCTCTTATGTATGTCATATATATTTTATATGAGGAGAGATCCACTTACACTCTTTTTTGGTGACACCGAATTACACCTTACAATGTTTTTGAAGTTTTTAAAGTTCAAACAGTCGATTCAAACCGTTCAACATGATAGATATATTAAAATGTGCTTGAAGATCAAATTTTACATTTTTTTTTTAATTTTTTTACTAATTATTAAGTATTTTACAAAATCGTTGTTGTTTTCAGACCATTGAATTTTTGTACCCATCTTAATAAATAGTAACAAAATTTAGAAAAATATAAAATTTGATCTGCAAGCACATTTTAATATATCCATCATGTTGAACAGCTTGGATCGAGTGTTTGGACTTTAAAAATGTAGAGTGTAATCCAGTGTCACTAAAAAAGAGTGTTCCCTCATTCTATATTCCAATATTGAACTTAATTATAACATAGACGTTCAATTTGGATATACATGATCGTATTAATTTACCAGTTGATTTGTTCTGAGTACAGGTTAAATTAATTATCAGATTTGTTCTAAGTACAGGTAAAATTAATCAAAGTTATAACGTACAGATATATTACTCTTCTTGCTCAGCTTAGGTAAGGTTAGGTTGCTAGGTGACTGGACCGGAAGGTAGCATCAACAAATTATTAAGAAATTCATATTGCCGACTAATAATCAAAGGGAGGTTAGAGGCCAAACATCCCTTAAAATAAAATAAAAATAAAAAAACAAGACTCGAGACTAACTACAGAATTAGACTACATTCTATTACTTAAACGTTGGTGAACAGAGATCTGAGAGTGTCCCTCTCACCCTGGAAACAAATCTGCTGTGATCCATAGGAATTGCAGGGACCCTGTAATTCCAAATCCAACCTTTCATTTGTTTTGAGATTCGTGCATGAAAACAACTTCTATTAAGATTCGTGTATTTAGAAAAATGAACCTTTTGATCGGAAATAACAGGGACCCTGCAATTCCGTTTGGATCGCAACAGATTTATTTCCCTCTCACCCTAGCCTTTGTTTTCTCTTCTCTCTCTCTCTCTCTCTCTCTCTCTCTCTCTAATATGTGTGTTTTATATATGTTATGATTATAAAATGAAGTGTGGTAGTTTCCATATGGACCATTGTCTGTCCTACTGCTATGCCAAGAGACCCGCCGCAGAACGAGGGGAATTTATTCTGCCAAACTCTACATGCTCTCACATGCACCCGTTTTGTTTTTTTTCTGGTTTCAATTCAATTCAATACTTCTTAGTTTACTAGCTTCACATAATATATATATATATATATATATATATATATATATAGTATATATGTCCTTACAACAAATCATATATACATTAATTACTATTGTGTATGCACGGGAAGATCGATCTTAAGATAACGAGCAGGGAGAGAGGTAGTTCGATCGCATGCATAATAATTAATTGGATTTGATTCAACAATATTTAAAATTTACTAATTGCATCAGATCTCGATCATTTAATTAATTTTATATATCTAATAAAAGCGTCTGGAGGAGGAGGTTAGGCTACCACATCCGTAAAACCATATTTATATTATATTTCTTGACTTATTTGTGTAAGTTATCCCTCATCAGTTAATATATAAAAAGATACTATTAAGAGTGATGCATAATTATTTTGATGAAACATTTTAAAGTTTAATGAATAAAAACATGGCTCTTCTGTATATCATATTCATTATTAAACCATTTTACAAGTATCATCACGTTCACAAATACATCAAACTATTATAAAAAATGTTTCATCAAATAAAATAAAGGGGGAATTTCACGTATACCCCTCAAAAACTTCAATATTACGTATTCCCCCCCCCCCCAATTTTGAAATTACATATTTCCCCCTCTAAACTCCAAAAACTCACATATTTACCCATTTTATTATATTTTATATTAAAACACATTCTAAATTTATAAAATACCTATTTTACTCTTTTATTAAAAAATCATAATACGCCCATCTGACTCCAATTTAATTATGAAGGTTTCTCTACCGTCCGAATTGATTTAAGATCCGTGCATGCTACATCAACACGAATCTTGAAGCGAACACACACGGATATTGAAGCAATGTGCACAGATTTTAATATGATGCATGCGGATCAAAATTTCTTTGAGATTCGTGCGGACTAGATTAGCACGAATTTTGAAGCAAACACGCAATAATCTTATTGCGATGCGCACGGATCGGACAGTATAGGAACCCTTCAGATTCAAATTTGAGTTTAATGGAGCATTTCATACTTTTAATGAAAGGTGAAGTAGGTATTTTATAAATTTAGAATTAATTTTAATATAAAAGACAATAAAATAGATAAATATGTGAGTTTTTAAATGTGCACCCATGATTTTTGGGATATGTTATCTTCCCAGGTATACCTGACTCAACACAATTGAAACGGATGGCTCAGATTTGCTCTCAACCGGTGCTTGCTCGGGATGGCGCAGGAGGCAATATTATTTGTGCTTTGAGATTTGTGCCAAGTTAAATAGAACAATTCTGAACCGTTCGATTCAATTGTACTCAGTCCGGTAACCTGAGGGGATGTGAATTCTGATTTTTGAATAGGCCATATATATATATATATATATACACAGCAAAGCTAAGTAGTACATCTCTGATCCTAAAAGTCTACAAGTCCCGTTATTAATTCCCCCATGCATACATAGTTTAGTCATACTAGCTAATAACTACAAACGAAGATTCTCCTTGTAGTTTTGCATGTTTGTTTTCTTGTCCTTTTTGCTCTTCCTTCGAAGTAGCTATCATGGATCTCAAAAAGTTCCCTAATTCAGGAAAGATCCCGCTAATGTTACCAAGAAGCTTCTCCCTTGTAGTTGTTGCTGCTTGCTGCACTATTATATTGTGAAATGGTGAAATTATAATTAGGTCACTATTTCAATTTAGAGAAGGGTACTTAATACCTCGTGTTTTTCTTATCTCATATTGTATATTTTTGTTTTTAAAGTTTAAACTGTGGATCTGAACCACTCAACATAATATTCATACTAAAATATGTTTGGAGATAAAATTTTATAATTTTTGCAAATTTTTTGTAATTTTTTAAGATAGGTACAAAATAACTGTTTTGTTTCTGGATCGTTCAAACACAATGATTTTCTACCTATCTAAAAAAATAGTAAAAAATTTCTAAAAAATATAAAATTTCATTCCTAAGAATATTTTAGTATTGATATCATATTGAGCGGTTCGGATCAACATATTGAACTTTGAAAATGAAAATATAAAATATGAAGTATGATGAGGTATGAAAGGTATGAGGTATTGAAACCCTCTTCAATTTTAGTGTTCTACAGCTACAACATTTAATTTTGTGGAAATAAATAATTACTAAATATTGATATATATAGTAGAAAAATGACCATTACAGCCTTGTAGATTTTTCTTCTGTCTATATATTTTTGCTATAAATGGTTTTCTGAAACATGTCAGTTAAATGTAGAAATTAAAATTGTCAATACATAATAAATGTATGAAATCGTGAAGCAAACAAGATAATGTCATGTCTAGCTAAAAAATAATTATCAAATCTTAAATTGGAATAAGCAACGTTGCAGATTTTTAATCCCGTATGGTACTAATTAATAATAATAAATTGATATATAAAAGAAAAACAAATTTAACACAGCATTGTAAATCTTCCTCACGTGCGTTTTCATAAATTAGTGTGATTTTTGTTCAGCTTCTTCATCGATCTGTGATACAAGTGACTTGGTTTCTCTTCAACTGTGATTTTGTTCCGCCTGCATAACAATGAAAATGTAATACAAGAGATTCATTTTCACAATCTAATATTCATTATTTTAAATCTAATTTCATTTTACTAATCACACTCGATCGATGAGTAAAACAAACTCAGATTTGACCATTTTGCAAAACAGCCATGTTGGACCTTTAAAATCTGGAAACAAGCACTTCAGTCCCTACTTATTTTTCAAAATTCCTTATATATACTTTTTTTTTGAAGGACAGCTGGCAAGTAGCCGGCTGACAATAAATTAATAAAAAAGAATATTTACATAATATTTTTGCTCTAACATTTTACAATTTAACTAGTAAATAACACGCTAAGCCACCCAGTGAAGGACCGTGCATGGTCCCTTATGTCCGTTCTGCCCCTTCCTAACCTCCTATTAGAGATTATTTTTCCATAGCGTAATTTTTTGGACCGCTTCATCTATTAACCTATGCACTTGTTTATTTTTTAGAGAGAAAATCTTCTGATTTCTCTTATCCACAACATCCAACCTCCCAGTGCCCACGCCTCATCCCAATTCTTTCTCATTGCTCCCTGCAGAGATTTTCTATGTTCCCACAAGATTTCTTCAGTGGCTCCATTCCCTGCCAGAATTGGTAGGTTTATTGATGCCAAGAAGCCCACCATAATGCACATGCCACGGTACACTCTCAAAATAAGTGATCCGTTGATTCTAGTGCATTATTTATGCACATCACGCACACTCCCTCTACAGGGTAGCCTCTCTTTTGCAAGTTTTCCTTTGTTAATATCTTATCATTGATAAGAAGCCAACAAAACACCTTAACTTTTGACGGAATTTTAATTTTTCATAGCACTCTATGAAACTGGCAGTTGATTCCCTTTGTGTGTAAGGTTTTATATGCCGATGCCATGGAGAAAACCTCCCCCTCCGTCCACTTCCACCTGACCCTTTCATGATCTGAACTTATCGAGCAATCAAAAAAGTCCTTGAATTCGGTTAGTGCTTTCAAGAAGTACGAACCCTGTGTACCCAAGTCCCAGTGGTGGGAAAGCCCGTAAAGGGATAGTAGCGTCTGTGCCCAAAGGCCATTGAAATTATGGTGTAATTTCCATAGCCACTTAATTAATAATGCCACATTTTGGTCTGCAATATCAATTATCCCCAGTCCCCCTTTTTTTTTTAAGGCACATGTTCTCTCTCGGTTCATCAGACAGTTGATTGGCTTACACTATTCTTGCCATTTTCAAAGAAAACTCCTTCTTACCCTATCTATGTGATTAATGATGTTTTTCGGCAGTCTGAATGCATGTGCATAATGCAATGGCAATGCAGATAGTATCGATTTTACCAATGTCAATCGGCCTCCAAAAGAAAGGAGGTTCGATTTTCAACTCGCTATCCTTTCATGTACCGCCAAAATTATCGGCTGAAATACCTTTCAAGGCCGGTAAGAATCTGGTATAGCCTAAAAAAACTATACAAAAATCACAAAAAAGTTTATTTGACAAGCTTTATTACTGATTGCTAAGACAAGACTGGTACATACTTGTATATTCAGTGGCGGAGCCACCATTTAAAATCAAATTTGAAGTAGTATAAATATGTTGACTCTGCCTACTTCAGGTCCTTTGACAATTTATTACTGCAATTCAATCGAATGAATTAAATTGCAAACTACAACTGATAATTGACTAAAATTGTTGAGTGCTAATGTTTTTCTTGATTTTTGTTTAAATCTGATTTAAAATTTGATGAGTTTGATTAAAATGATTCAAGTATATAAGTTAATTTAGCCCACTAATTCAATAACCCAGTAACATGAAACTTTTTGTCCACCTCTAACTCAAATTCTGACTACGGCACTCATGTGTATACCAACAGTAAAGCACAATCCAAGTAGCAGAATTTTCTCCAACTATCATGAACTTTCTATTAGCATATCCAAAATAGACTTCAAGCACTTTTTAGAAAGATTTCTAAAAGATCTGCACAATAATGTGAACTAACAGAATTTTGGACAAAGAGAGGCGAATTGATATCACAAAACAGTCAATTTTTGTGTCCCCCAAAAATTTCCATCGTTCATGAAATGAAGCACACAAAACATACAAAACAATCACAGCTAATTTCTACTGGTTAAAGGTTCAATTTCAAATTGAAATTAAGAAACTCTATATAAGGCTCTGATACCAATGTAGCAGAATAAGTATAAACTAGCTATTTTACCATGCGAATACATCTCTCTTATGAGCCTTCTTCTGTCTATTCTCTCGATTCCTTTCCATTTTTATCCCTTTTTTTTGGGACTTGTGTGAATTTTTTTTTTTTTTTTTTTGTAGAGAACTTTTTTTTACAGAAGCAATTGTATGAATTGTTAGTAAACGAAGCCTACTGCGATCTGGGAATTTCGAAAGCCCAATGTATTGAGTAGGAAGCAATTAATGTACCGACTGTTTCTCTCTGAACTCTGAAGTCTACAAATTTAATTAATTAAATAGCTGAAGTTTAAATAGTCTCATCCGATTATGGGCCTGGCCGAAATCTAACCTTTTTCTATCTCCCCACCATGTAGGCCCAAATAAGATTCAATAACTGTTTCTTCAATCCATGCGGCTATTTGAGGCCTGATTTTAAGCAGTAGATAACAAAAAATGAGAGCACTTTGACTAATGAAGGCCCATACAGCTTTCTAAATTGTTCCTTTTTGTGTGCGGGGTCCGTGTTCATGGATTATCTGCACCGTCTGATTTAAGATGGACGGTTTAAAAAGGATGGCTGAAATTGGAGGCATTGAAGGCCAGAAGCATTGAACCCGTAAATTCTCCAGGCCGAATTGACACAGAAATATATTATTTCATTGTGGGTACTAAATAGGTTTGGGAGAATACTCTGATTAATTAATTAATTAATCGATAAACTTTACTATATTTTCCTGAAATTAAATTGCTAGCAAAATAGCACATAAATATCAGATAAGTACAAAATGCAAATCAATAAGATGTCTTCTCAAAAGCAAGTTGGATAGATAATGTAATTAGAGGAGGGTTCAAATGCCTCTATTTTTTGTGTTTTCATTGTGCATTTATTTTTAAAAACTTTAATTACTCAAAATTTATAACTTAAAAATCAAAATAAAATCATTGAATATGATCTACATCATTTTATCTATGCATATGTAAAATATTATGACATTCTAACTTTATTTTGATTGTCATCAAAACCTTATAAAAAATGTACTAATGTGGATAATTTAGAGACGTTGATTTTTCAACTTATTGATTCACATAAAAACAATATTGAAATGTGATAATTTTTTATGGCCACATATAGAAAATAACATAGATCATATCCAACGTTTTTATTTTGACTTTTAAGTTATAGATTTTGAGTTATTAAAGTTTTTATAAATAAAGGCACGATGGAGACACAAAAAATAAAGACATTTAAAGCTCCTCATGTAATTAAGAGGTCTTAAGCAAATGGTCAACAATTTTTGCAACCATATTGTGTTTAATTACAATGGTCGTCATTATCTTATCCCGACTTATCCTTTTTTTATTTTATTTTTACTCTTATCTTGCCGACAAAATCCAGGTTTTTAGGAATGGCAAATAACTTAAGATACTTGTAATTCTCTCTGACAAAAGCTTATTTGTGTCATTGATTACTGTTTTTCTTCTGTTTCTTTAAAAAATTGAAATAAAATACCGTTTCTTCTCGAGGTAACAAATATCAATATTATTTTAATAACAGAGTTTTCCTTAGAACTTGCATCATCACAGGAAAGAAGAAAGAACAAGCAAAATATAATAAGAAAAAGTAAACAGTTAGCTTTCATTTATCCATTTTGTTTGGAAGAAAAACCATAAAACACGGAAGCATAATCTGGCCTACTGAATCTCAAAGAGTCAATTAAAGTTGATTTTTGTCTCATATCTCCTGATTTTTTTTTTCTTTGAGAGAATTTCATGTATACCACTCAAAAGGAAAATTTTACAAATTGCCTTACCTTTTAAAATTTTCAAACAAAATACACTTCCTCTAAAATAATTAACAAAATATTCTTATGGGGCCCTCACTTTCCTCTCCCTCTCCCTCTCTATCCCTACCTCTTATTTACTCTTATCATGTTTGACACCTCCTTAACTCTCATTAGACTTTAATGAGTGCATAAAAGATTTTAAAGAATATGTAATTCAAATAATATTTTTTTTGTAGGCATGCAACAAGTTTTTCTATTATATAACATATATATTTAATACTATATTTTTTTTAAAGTATTTATACTAATTTGCATCACGATGAAATTATTTACATGATTATAGAGTACATTATTAGAAAGATGAATTCTTAAATTGGTATTTTACTTATTTGACATTGTTGCATTTAATTAAACTTTCTTATATTTATTAAAACAAGTAAAATATAAATTTAAAAGTTTATCTTTCTAATAACGTACTGTATAATCATGTAAATAATCTTATCATGATACAAATGAGTATAAATACTTTAAGAAAAAAATATGTATTCGATATATATTTCATCTAATTGAAATTTTTTTTGTATATCTACAAAAAATTTGTTGTTTGAATTATATATATTTTTTTAAATTTTTAATGCACTCATTAAATTCTAATAAGAAATAAGTATGTGTCAAACTTGTTGAGAGTAAATAGGACGTAGGGATAGAGAGGGAGAGAAAAGGGGAAATGATGGCTCCACAATGGTATTTTGTTAATCATTTTAGAAGAAGGATATTTTGTTTGAAAATTTTGTAAAATAAGGCAATTTGTAAAATATACCCACTCAAAACGTTAAAATTATATATTCCCCCTTCTAAAATTCATAATATCATATTTAACCTTCTAAATTTTAAAAACTCACAAAATTATCTCACAAAATTATCCAATTTTTTTTTTATGAAAACTCAATTTAAAATTATAATTTTTTATTTTCTCTTTTATTAAAAAAATAAAACTAAAAAAATATGTAAATGCATGTGTAGTAAAGAATAGGGCTGTACAAAATTACTTGAACTCGCAACTCGCTCATAACTTACTTGTTAATGGCTGGTTTTAACTCGCTTATTTACAACTTGAGTCAATTTCAACTCGAGTTGGCTGACTCATTTAATAAATGAGCTGAGTTTGAGCTGAAGCCAACTTGCTCATTTATAACTCGACTTATGTACTAAGTTGTATGAAAAATTGTTGGATTCTAAGTTGTTGTTTGTTTTGAGTTGACATATTATCTCTGTGTTAGATTGTTTGTATTTAGATAAACTATTACTAGGTCATTTCAATAGTTTGTGTATAGATAAACACATATTAGTGTAGAACAATACCTAAGAACTTGACTGGTTAAACGAGTTATAAACGAGTTGCAAATCAACTCGAGTTGATAACGAGCATGAGTTCGAGTTGGCTTCACAGCTCATTGTTATCATCTTTAGTCGTGTTGACTCGCTCGTTTATTAAATGAGCTATGTTCGAATTGGAAGTAACTTGCTCAAACTCAACTCATTTACAGCTTTAGTAAAGAATAAACACTTATTATCATCACTCTCCCCACTGATCCCAATTCTCTAGAGCTATGGAAAGAAAGCTATAAAAAATAAGACTTACGTAGACCTAGTTAGCTAGTTTGTGAGGCAAATAGTTAACTTCTCCACATTTAATGCATCATATTAAAAAAAAAAATCATTATCCATACAAAAAAAAGCCAATTCGAAAAATGAACATTTCATAATGAAGCTACATATTTTTTATATTTTTTAATAAAGAACCAAATTTGAAGCTTATAAATTTAAAATGAGTTGTAATAGAAAAGACAATAAATTGAGAAATTTTGTGAGGTTTTGAAAAAAATTTTGAGTAAATGTTGGAGGTCAAGTCATCCAATTACTTAATATCCACAAGTGTTTTTTTTTATCTGAATATCAAACATGCAACCTCTCACATAAAGAATATTATCTTTGTCACTAGATCAAATATTGGTTTTTGAAATTTAAAAGAGGAAAAATGATATTATGAATTTTTTTTAATGGAAAATATGTAATTTCAAGATTATTTTAGTGATATACATGAAATTCTCACTTTTTTTAAGTTTATGATATTTCAGTTTGTTTTTTGAAATAGAAAGATGGAGATTTAAGTTTATGATATTTCAACTTTCAATTATTTGTCCATAAAAAAAAACTCCTCATTTAGATTTAGAATCAATGACTCCTACACAAAGCGTGTGGCCCTTTGCCTCTAGAATAAATATTGGTTCTGTATTTCAATTATTTTTCCATTTAACCTCTGAAATAAGAGCTTGTAGTGTGTGGAACGTTTTTTTTTTTTGTTAATCCGAAAAGATTTGAAAATTTTCACCTTATTATGTCCACTAAGATTTAAATTCCTGAAATTTTGAAATTATCCTAGTGCATCATCACTCAGCCTACTAGTCACGCTAATGTCTAATATGATATACCCATCCAATGTTTCTGATAATTGCCATCATCAAAATATTCAAATTGAAAAATGAACTATCCTATTGTTCATTATTTTAAAAATAATGTATTTCAATTTAATTTGTCTATTTTAGGTTTGCTCATCTATCAGAAATCGTTAAATTTAATTGCTGAAAAAACAAATCATTTAATAAAGAGCAATTAAATTTTCTAATTAATTAAATTTCATGCAAATTTGCAATAAAAACATCTCTACCATTATATTTTTTCAATGTAGAGGTAGAATTTATCAAATAAAAATGTATATGTAGGGTAGAGAGTTTTTTTTTTTTTTTTTTTATAGTGGATTTCCCTATTTGTAGTATCCATTAGTCTTTTTGTTGTTTTTCGATTAAAAAAAATGTTTCTGCCCTCATATTTTTAATTATGTTATTAAGCATATGAATTTAGTATGATATATAGGCAATTAAGCATACCAAAAAAAAAAAATTAGGCCAAAGTTTTTCTTAAAAAATAATTTATTATCTCAAATTAAAAAGGAAGGATTAAAGCCAAACAATTCCAAAATTAACAAAAAAAAAAAAATAATAATATTAACGTGGTTCCCAACTCACACTTCAACATCAAATTTGATGATTTTAGTGGATTTCAATTGATATTTCAGCTTGCTTAAAATATTTAGGTGAATTTATATTTATAGCTTGTTATTAAGAACCAAGACTTGGCATGCCTAGGTGTGTATTTGACGAGAGATTTCGGAACCTTCGTCTCCAAGGTCGCAATTAGTGCAAGTGACGAAAGTCGAAAGAGAGGTGTTAATAATACTCGTCTCCCCCGAAAAGAAAAACAAAAAGAGACAAAATTGCACTTGTTATTGTACGACCTGTGAGTGGACCCACGGGCCAGCTAAGCGTTCGTAAAATCTAGCTGGACTTATTTTATGCAATGCAATTTTAATACAATTATAAACAACTAATACAAGAAGAAAATAATGGCATATACATGATGTCGTGTGCCGCGTGCCATGTGGCTCTACCGGTCTTGAGAAGCCGCGTTTGTAGCTGCTGCTCTGCGTATCTTCCTGTTAATTAAATCAAGACACTCGGAATTAGGATGGCAACCAGTTGGTTCGGTTCGAGCTAGATTCTAGCTCAGCTTGTTAATTTTGGATCAAGTTAAATCTAGACATTCAGGCTAAAATTTTAATTTGAAATTGTGACAAGTCAGTCCGAACTAGTTTG